>VJMH01005378.1:0-16614 GCA_009835185.1 Aphanomyces stellatus | reverse complement strand
AACCAGCAACGACTGCAGTCAGAGTATTGGATTCACTTTGAATGTGTGCCGCGTATAGCGGACGAACATCAATTGTCGCTGTCTTGTTAATATATAATTGCAACGGATCGCTGTACTGGGAGTTGTCCAGCTGCGTCGCAGCCAACGAGTTTGTTGTTTGCAGTTGGGTATTAAACCACGAGGCTAAAAACGTTTGATGATCCGTTGAATTGAAGCCTTCCCACCAAAAATCATTGGCCATCGTATCTTGTGTCAAATTCAAAAATGTGTAGCTGCCGACGAGAGTTGCAATCATATACATGAAGCCCAGTAACATGATGCCCACACGAACGACACGGCGGAAGCGACTCTCATCGGGGATTGGGAGTTGCGGTCGAGGCAGACTTGGGCCTGTATTCATTGGTCCATTTCGTACCTTTTCAAAATGTTGCCACAACTTGATATCGAATTGGACATCCGATACACAGAGCAATCCAGCCATGACGGACGCCACACTGTCAAGATCTCCGGATGATACAAAATAGGCCTTGGCCGCAGCGGAAACATACGAGGGACTTTCGATGCGAGCATCTCTGACACCACGAAACCAACGATGGAATTGTGCAAAGCAAAAAGGGACCACAGATAGACCAAGACACAGCCACATCAAATTCACCAAGCGGGGCCAACTGCCAATGCTGACGAGTCCACTTTCGCATCCCACAATCAATCCCAAGTACGAAATCGTACAATTCGACTGGGCGGTCGCAGACGCTTCAATGGGTGCACTTTGATCCCACGAAACGAGGGCAATCCAAGTCACAAGGGGACTCACAAACGAGTACTTGGACGTACCTTTTGCAAGTGGCAATAAAATATCTTGGATGATATAGTTCAGCCACGTCGCCTCGCCAGCAAAAAGGGCGGATAGCCAAAACGACCGCGGGGCCAATAGCAACGCCGCAAAGCCATTGCGATTCGTAAACTCGACAGAAGATGTGCTCAAGACGATCAAGGCCGTCATGCTGCGGAGGAAAAGTACCGGACGGCCAATCCAAGTCGACCCTACAACTCGGTTGACCTGGAATAAATTGCGTCCGTCAAAATCCAGTTTGACCACGAGGGCATAGAGGAGCGCCAAGACGCCAACGCCACACAATACAAACGTCACATAAACTGTAATGTACCAAATGTAGGTGCAGGCATGTTGGGGCAATTCGAGCGGATTCGCGGCCATCGTCACAGTGGGGGCCGTTTGGGACATGAGAGTGACGGAAGACTCGTCACCGTCGAAGCGGTAGACTTCCCGTGCACCAACGAGCCAATCATAAATCATGACCCAGCCGTAAAACGTCCACGGGTCATTGTATCTGGCATCGATTAATGGCTGCGTCAGCACAAAATCGATTCCGTTCCGCGTCGCCATTTGCATGAAACAGATGTTGAGCGCCACAGCGTCTTGAACGAGCGTAGTCATGGATGCAGGGGCAAGGATGTTGCCGGTAGGTTTGAACCTTTGGGACTGAAGCAAAGCCTGAGTGCATGCGCGTACAGTGGTATCGCACATGGCACAAATATTCGGCACTGAAACTGAAGATGGCATCCACAACATGGAGAATAATATTGAGAATCCAGAGAGGTCGATCGTGTGCGGGATTTGACTGCCACAGTCGTCGTAGTAGCCGAATGACGGCTGGACATAGGGTTGGGGTGTTCCATACGGGCACATGGGGTTGCCACCGTAAAATTGTGTCCCACCTTGCATCCAATGCATCGGAACTGGGTCGACAGTTGCCACTGTACCTTCGAAACCCGTTTGAGTGGTTAGGGTTTGGTACAGTTGCGCCCGCCACAGCTGGACGAAACGAAGCAGCGACGAAGGCTTGACCACCCACTTGATATCGATTGCAGTGAACGGGCCAATGACTTGCTGGACAAGTGTAATTCCAGGGGATACTCCTGGTACCAAAATATCGTCGACCCAACTTAGCCCAAGTGCGTCGACGCTGTTGTTGGCTTGGCGGATCAAACTGCAGCCCAAATATTGGCACGAAACGAGGTCGTTGAACACGCCAATGTTGGCCAAGAGCGTACTCCAGCTTCCCACGCCGCGAAGCGACAGAGATACTTTCTTGGTTCCAATGGATTGGGTGTACCCCAAGGCATTTTGGATATGAATGGAGTCGTCTATGCCGTCGTGGTAGAGGTTTTGCATGTTGTTGAGCCAATATTGAATGCCGTGGCTGGACCAATAGACTACTTCGTCTGATATGGTGAAGATGGTTCGTTGGTCATACGCCACGAGCCAATCGTGGCCTTTTGGAATTCGTCGAAGTGGCGCGAGAATGGTTGACTCGATTGCCGACGCCCATGTTGACGTGGTGAGGCAACCATATGGTGAGTTTCGAATTACGAGCTCCATGTATACGGCACCATTGTGCAGTTCAACGTTGGTGCATCTTGCTTGGCGTTTGGCGGTGTGGGCCATTTCAAACGTTCGATTGAGATCGAGCCAACAATAGGCTAGGCATGGATTTTGGTTCATGTCAAATGAGTAGAAACGAATGGCTGTGATGGCATCAACAAGCGAAATTGGTTCAAGGAGCAATTGACGACCATACGAGGCACTCCATTCGATCGTTGTCGTGGGGGACGCGTACGATTTCAAGCGATAGAGACCCGAGAGCAGTGGCAACGTGCCATTAGGAGTCAACACAAGCTCGGCGTTGAAGATATCGGCAAGAAATGTTTGGACGCCTGAGGTGTTGAACCCAGGCCACCAATAGTCGTTGGAGACACTTGGACGTACCTGCACGAGGTAGATACCACTCGAAACCAGGGTACCGCCGAGGTAGAGCAGTCCTGACACGACTGTGATACGGTGTCTGGCAAAGGATGCCGCTGTTCCTGAGGTCAATAAGGGTTCAATTGTCGCTCTAGGCTGGACTTTCGCCATCGCTTCAACTCGACACGGCTTTTGCTGGAATGGTTCGTCTTGTGTGGCGACTCTTCCGTGGCCAATGAATGCATGTGTGGTGAACAGTCGCTGTGGTTTCGAAACTTCTCGCTTGTGACACTGGGGTAATTCAACAGTATACTTTGCTCAAGGCAACAAAACCTTTGGAAGTGGCAGGATGGGTGCGAAAGTGCATGCGCATTTGAAAGCGTGTCACTGGAACATATGCCTCGAAGATATCCCGGGTCAAATTTTGGTGTCGGATGAGTTCATGTCTCACAACAAAAATACATTGGCCAGATCAATGAACGAGATGGCACCAGCTGTAAGCTGTCGATGCCCTTCGGTCTCATCTGCTAGTCAAAGCGTATTCATCATGAGGGTTGAAGCTACTTCTCCTTACTCGACGAGATAAAACCATTCCGGTATAAGCTTAGTTGGTGTTGATTATCGAGAGCATTGGGGGTCGCACGCCCGAAAACGCTCTGAAGTTTCAACGCAACGACATTTGGGCGCGATTCATTGGCTAGCGAAAGGTCGTCGAACGAAACGGACATTCCGCCGCGAGTGCGATGGTGCAGGTGCAGCCTGCAGAAGCAACCACTGAGCATTCGTCAGGAACAGCAAGTCCCAAAGGCAGACATCGACTGGTCGTCGTCACAGCACTGTTATATCTCGTAGGGACCCTTGTTTCTAGTGTCGTTTACCTCCTGTTGTTGCATCCGAGCGTCTCCAATGATTACTGGTGGCCTGGCTTCAACACTTCTGGGATCCAAACCTTTCTTGCCGATGTTGTCAACGCAGATCTTGTATTCGCCCCCAACGGCACGTTGCCACTGCTTTCGGGATGCTATAGCTTGAAATCCTACGCGTCGTCCGTCACTCCCATCGAGTGGAGTGCTTCGTATGGTCGGCAATTGCTTCTCCAACCCATCTCGCCCGTCGATGCCATTACAAGCTTGCGACTCAACACCTTTGACATGAACATGAATTCATTTCCTGCGTACTGTTGGCTTGATCTCAATCGCACCATTGAAATGGCCCACACCATCAAGCGCCAAAGACGATGTGCTCAAGATGAACGCAACAATGGCGCCGTGTACATGGACCTCTTGATTCGAAACGCACCTCGTCATGCTCTCGAGACATCGACCTGGGCATCGTCCATCAAAGCAACCATCTTGATGCCGCTTTTGAACCTGGCACATGGACCGGCGTGGCTGAAGTACTCAGGCGAACGAACCATGCTTTCGATTCCAGACGAAGTGATCCATTGGTCCAAACACGGCATTCAATATTGGCTTTATAACATGCAAAACCTCTACCACGATGGCATCGACGACTCTATTTTGATTGAAAATGCGCTTGGATATACCCAGTCAGTCAGCACGAAAAAACAAACCTTGGTTTTGCGTGGATCGAGAAGCTGGAGTACGCTCTTGGCCAACATTGGTATCTTCAACGACCTTGTGTCGTGTCAATACCTGGGCTGCAGTTTGATTCGCCACGCTAACAATTCCATTGATGCACTTGGTTTGAGTTGGGACGATGACATCCTGGCGCCTGGGTCTACTCCCACCATTTCTCTTGTTCGCCAATTCATCGGCCCGTTTACTGCAATTGACATCAAATGGGTAGTTAAGCCACCAGCGTTGCTTCAATTTGCTCAAGCATGGCACGAACAACTGTACCCAATCCTAATCTCACAGTCAACCTTTCCGATGGATGTCGTAGTCGACCCAATCCCCCTCAATTGGACATTTGATGGAACGCAATTCTATGGTGGCAATCCATTGTGTCCAAATGGAGTACCCCAACACTATGTCCAACCCCCCTTCGGATACTACGACAATTGCGCGACGCAAGTTCGGCACACAGTTGCCCTCTCTGGATTCTCCATCCTTTTTGCTGCACTCTGGATGTCGCCTTCGGTGACTACGCCACTACGAACTGTTTGCGAGATATGCCAAACCACAGCCCGAGAATGTGCTCAAACTTTGCTACGAGTACAACCATTCATGCCAAAGAACAGTACATTGGGCCCAAGAACGACGATTCAGGCATATATCCGTGACGCAATAGCCTTAAACATTACGTTTATCCAATTTGCAATGCAGAATGGAACCGATTTTGTGCTGGTGCAGCCCTTAATTGATGCAACCTATTCGGACCCATGGACATTTTTTGGCTTGGTCATGATTTACGATTGGCTGATTGGTCAACGTGAAGTCTACCGCTTTGACGGTGACGAAGGTACCGTCACGCTCATGTCCCAAATCCACCCCTTCATGACTATGACCGCAAATGCACTGGAATTGCCTAAGCACGCTTGCAACTACGTGTGGTATGTTTCCGTGTACGTTACATTTGTGCTCTCTGGAGTGGGTATATTTGTACTATTGTACACCACAGGTGTTGGTTTGAACTTTCAAGGAGTCAATTTATTTCAGAGCAACCGCGTTGTTGGCTCTATTTGGGTTGGTCGACCGATGTTGTTTCTCCGCGGGATGACAGCGCTGGTTATCTTAAGCACAGCCTCCGTTACATTCACGAATCGCACTGGAGTTTCAGCTTTGCAAGCGGCTCCAAGGTCGTTCTGGATGTCCACGCTTGTGGCTGGTGAGGCAACATGGCTTGTTTATATCGTCCAAGACATTGCAACACCTATACTGATAGGTCACAACCACTGTTCATTTTTCAGCGGCCTTGTTGTTTGGGTTGCAATTGTCATTTCGGACCAAATTTTTCCGATTCAAATGTCCGTAACGACAGAGGCAAAATGTGTCATGACTTACTTGGGGATGAGTGTGGAGTGTCAAAGTGGGCACGTATACATTGGAAGTCGGTCGCATTTGATTGTATCAACTGGATTGTGTATCAGTCTTCCGTTTGCGCTAGTTTGTATAGTACAACTCTACAACTGGGTGCATCGCTCAACGGAGGGCCATTCGCGCGTGGCGATTCCAAATTATGTCCCTGGCGTCGCGGCAGTATATTTCCGCCCACGTCGAAGCGGTGACCTAGATAGGGTGGCATCGGCCATGGCTGGTTTACTTACTATTTCCAATTACTATTTTGACATCAAGTTGTGGCAACTCTTCAAATGTGAATCGATGAAGTCCATCCCTGTATCACACCAAGCCGACCTTCCTATGACAAAAGTGGGGCTCCGTCACCGATGTTATCGCGTTGCCATTGTGTTGCTTGGGCTTGGGTACATGATAGCTACCTTGATTGGAAGCTACGCGTTTTTACGCTTGACAGAGGCAACGATGGCTAATGATTTTTGGTGGGACGGATTTAATGCAACGGGCCATCAAACGTTTCTGGCGACCTGGTTTAATGCCCAACTTCAAACGACAAACGTTTTGACACCAACAAGTCTAGACGATGCACGATACAGCGATTTGTCGCAATTTTATCAAAATTCCAGCGCCAAGATATATGTGCATCCTTTTTATGCCTCACAAATCCAGGATGAAGTCAATTCGTTGTTGGGTGTCATTGCTGGTTTGCGCAACATGGATGGTTGTCAACTGCCGTGGATATCAAGCATTTACTGTTTTGTTGACTTTGCACGGCGCTGGGAGCTTGCTTCAACCACCAATCGACATAAAAAATGCCAACAAGATATCAAAAATGGGGCCATATATCTTGAATCTATTTTTCGGAATGCCCAATGGCCCCAGTTGATGTCGTGCTGGGGCGATTCGTTGGAGCCAGCATTTTTTTCCTTTCTTCGACAGTCGTCTCAGGGCTCTCAATGGCTGGATTTGGTTCAATTCAACACCATGTCATTGACCGACGAAGTGCAGTACTGGACAAAGAACAACATATCGATTTTTACGCAACAGTGGCAGAATTTCAAACAACTTGGAGTGTATGAATCGTTCTCGGTTCAAAATGCATTCGGGTTGGACTTCCCCATGACTCTAAAAAAGTCAAATGCTACCTTTCAACAGTCCATGCCGTCGTCGTTTCGAATGCAGTGGCCGTTGGCTAACCTCCTCAGGGCCATCGGTACCAATACGTCTGGGGTCGAGGGTGCAAGTTTCGTTGTTTCGAGTGGTTCGTTTGCGTTCCAGAATACTAGTGTGGAAAATATACTTATTCAAAATGGTACGTTGCCGTCGCCGTGGTCGTATGCGACGTATTTAACACGTCAAATCCTCGGCCCATTTGGCGATGTGACTATGTGGCGCCTACCTCCCCCGCGCAATCTGCTGCGTCTCTACCAAAGCACGACACAGATGCTCAACGCCCTCTTGGCCTCGAATTTAAGTGCTCAGTCAATGTTTGCTTCTATTCCCAAACTTAACATTTTGTATCCCCGACCTCGGGGGTGGGAGTCCCCGTTCAAGTATGGTGGAAATATCATGTGCGAGCTCAACTCTGGATTTCGAGTGAATGTCGGAATGTATTTCACATCCGATGGCGAATGCTCCCAAGAAGGAGTAGAAACAATGGCAACCAACGTTTTTACAAGCATCGCCGCCCTTCTCGTGACTTCGTCGAACGCGACAGCAGGCGATTTGTGCTTGTATGAACTTCAAAATCCAACATTGTGTCGACTTTTTTTGTCCTTGGCCATTCCTTTCATCGACCACAATATATTGTCATCTGCGCAGCAATTGACACGCTACCGAGCAAGCCAAATAAAGTTGCAAGTCCAAACAGCGGTTCAACTGCAAGTCATGCAATATTTATATTATCTCGACCAAAACAACCTCGTCATCTCCCTCGTTGATGTGTTTGACAATTCCGAGTTTGAATTCTTTGCTTGGCTTTATCTTTTTGATTGGGTCAACAGCAATCGCGAAGTTGTTCGGTTTGACGGCTCGTCTGGAACTGTAACGCTACTATCAGGCACGGCGCTCGACATTATCACCATCACAAATCCGCAGGAAATCCCACTCAATGCTGCCAAATACACTCGCATCGCACTTGTATATGTTACAATTGTACTGATGGGCGTCGCGACTTTGGTGTGTCTGTCCATATTGGTCCACCGCGGCAACATTGAAGGCTGGAACATGCTAGCCTTCAATCGCGTCGCGGGACTCGTTTGGATTGGCCGACCACTTATGGTGCTCCGAGGCGTCACAGCCATCAGTTTATTGTCCACGGCAAATCTTGTATTCACACGGCCCCTCGATGGCGTAGTGTCGCAATTTGAGCGCGTCCAGCCAAATTGGCTCACGACATTGCTCTCGTCGGGTGAAATGAGCTGGTTTGTCTACGTCATCAACGACCTCTTTTCTGTCATGACGCGAGCACGCACCAAGGAATATGCACTTATTAGCTCACTGATGGTCTGGCTCTTTACAACCCTCTGGAGTTTTGTTCAGCCTGTCGAGCACTTTGTTACAATTGACCGGCAGTGCACTGTCGTGGCGGTGGATTTTCAGCTTGAATGTACCAGTGGCACGGTCGCCATCGGTCGATCGGATCGATTATGGGGGCTTTTACTCCTTGCCTCTGGCTGCTGCATTGTTGCGTATGCTGTCGACCAAATGGTATTCCCACCCAAACCACCACCGAAACAATCTTTTCTTTTACATGCCTCGGCCGCGTACCATTTCAAACAGACAGACTGGTGCTTTGATGGGCATTATCACTTGGATTACGCGTCGGCTGTGCTAAATGGTCTGCTTGCAATGCCATCGAGTAATGCACGAGTTGTCGCGCTCGACATAAAATCGTGGCGCGTGGTTATTCTCTCGGGGGGTAGCGTTCACGCAATAAATCCAAATGCTTCAAGGCATAGCACCATCCGACTTGATAAATAATGAAGCCAGCTCAATATGCATACCTGATTAGGCGAACCGACTCTGAATGCTCGACTTTTTCTAACACAATACGCAACTGACGTAGAGCACACTAGATCTAAAACTTCCAGCCATACTTGTCATCTACACTGGATGCGTGGATCCACTGTAAGCCAATTTAGGGGAGGATTTGTATGGGATGAGTCACAGCATGATTGCAACCTTCTTGGTAGAGTTGCCAAGAGTTTCCAACGCTAATGACGGGTCTGAGATGCGTTCGAACACGATCGAATACAATTCGTACTCGCAAGTATCACTGTTGACGACGAATGGTTGGTTTGGAGTTCGACTTGTGCTCGCGATCCAGTCGTACACGACAAGACATCAACAACTGCGAGGCACATTAAGTTAAGGGGGTTGTTATTCACTTGTCGTTGGGTGTATTGGCTGATGATCTTGTCGTCCACGACGTGGTAGAAAGCAATTGTTTAATATTCAGTTGGGTCCCTTTTAGTAAGGTTTAGTCGCAAAATACCAGAATACTAAGTTATCGTAAATGGGCAACATTGTACGCGGTCTCTCCCAGGAACTATCTACATCTGGAGTGTGTTTGCTTGGACAGTCGACACATTTGCACAAATCACACAATATATATTTAAAGGCAAGAGCAATTGTGTGCTCATGGTGCATGGAAATTGTCCAAGTGGTGCACACGTGGGTATTTTGAAGCACTGTGACGCGCCAACTTTTAATATCGAGGGTCACAACCCTGTTTCCTCGGATAGGAATCACAACGAGGCCATTGAGCACCGCCGACGCGCGTCCAAATGATATGTCCCGTCGACAACCCACTCGGTTTGTTCAAAATGATATCTTGCAGACGAGTGCAGAAAATACGAGTGATATTGAACCACGCCACGCGCAAACGCCCGCTCAAGGAAAAAGGCGACAACGCAACAGCCAGCAGCAAGAACGAGAAGGCCACAGAAGCGATCAAATCGACCAATGGCTACGGTTCCACTATGACAATCCAACTGGAAATCCACCACTGCGATGGTACGTTGGCGGTCGATTGTGACTTCATGCTGGACTGGGACCGCAAAACTCCAAATGGCAACATTGATATAGGCTAGAAGCGTGCTTTTCATGGCGTAGCCGGTTGTGAATTGCTGCGTCGCGACAGAGAAAACAACGTTGACGACGTAGACGCGCCAACCCATTTCACCAGACGAGAGCAACGTCGTGAGCCAATTTGGTTGGACGGCGACAAATTGAGTCGATATGCCGTCGAGTGGTCGCGATAAGACAAGTGTTTGGGTCGAGAGCAAGCAAATGGCTGTGACCCCGCGAAGGACCATGAGCGGTCGACCGATCCAGACCAATCCCGCGACGCGTTTGAATTCAAACATGTTCCAGCCTTTGATATGCCCTCGATTCACGACGATGGAGAAACAGACGAAACCAGCGACGCCAATTAAGATGAATGTGACATATTGAAGGACGGTTCGAATGTAAAAAGCAACGCTCACGGGGATTTCCTGTGGATTGGCCACTGTTTTTGCCGAATCCAAGCCCCCCGAGACGAGCGTCGTGTTGCGGGGCGAGCCTTCAAATCGAACGATCTCGCGATACCCAGTGACCCAGTCAATCAAGTAGAACCACACGGAAAAGTCAAACGACGACGTGTTCAAGAGGTCAACTTGTGCCATGATGACTTTGTCTTGACTTGGGTAGTATAAATATTGCAAGAATCGGGGCTGTATGTCGGTTTGAATGTCAGCTTTGAGTTGCGTGGCACTTGCAAGCGTCGCGTGAAGTGCAGTGGGCGACACATTCTCGACCATGAATGTCGTACCTGCCGTTACGAATTGGCGACACGCGCTTGGATTGAGCCGTTCGTGGATACATGGGTCAGTGACAGTACTATTTGGCCGAGCAAATAAAAGTGCAATGAATCGAGTGTATTGGACCACAAAGAGCTCTTCGACGGCTTCCGATGAACACTAGCCGTCCGACGTGAAATATATGCCTGCGTTCTCTCCAAAAACAGCACCGAATTCGCACATGCAATTGCCGCCATATTTAACCGGGGTCTCCCACCCTGCAGGCCGGGGATACACGTGTTTCAGTTTGGGCAATCCATTGAATTGTATTTGGGCACTACGATTCGTGGCCAGGAGCGCGCAGCAACTGTGTGGTGTTTCGATACAAAGAAAGCCAATCGCGTGGGGGGGAAGCCGACGAAGCATGACCTGACCAAAAGGACCGAGGACTTGACGAGTTAAATACGTTGCGTACGACCACGGCGAGGGTATTGTGCCGTTTTGAATGAGGATCGTTTCGACGCTAGTATTTTGAAAAGCAAATGTACCACTCGAAACCACCAAACTTGACCCACCGATCCCAGGTACATTGGTTGAAATGGCCCAGAGAAGGTTGGCCAACGGCCATTGCATCCGATAGGACGACGGCGCAGCAAGCGATACGATCCATTTAACTGTTTAATAGTAATGGGAAAAGCCAAGCCAAATGCGTTTTCGATTGAAAAGGATTCAACCACACCTAATTGCTTGTATATTTTGCCACTGTGGGGTAAACGTTGTGATGTTGTTGTTTGTCCAGAAAATCACTTCGTCGGACACTGTCATTTTGTTGGACTGGACACTCGTTAGCCATTCCAGACCTGGAGATGTCTGCCGAAGAAATCCAAAAACAGCGTGCTCTATGGATGTTCCCCAACACCCCATCAAACTCGACCATTGGGCATTTCGCAATATCGATTCCAGGTAAATTGCGCCATTGAGCAGCTCGAGATGACATTTTACCGCTCGACTGGCCGTCACAGCCATGTTCCAACGCCGGGTCAAGTCAACGTAGCAGTAGGACGTTTCTATCCAGGGTAGCTGACATCCATCCATTTGGCGCAGACCCGCCACGACATTGACGAGTGTATTGACTTCGTCCTGAATTTTAGGTGCGTAAAACGGTATGACTGTGAAGGAGGACGCATTCGTTTCATACTTGCGCGACATGTCACTGTACTGGGGCACATCCAAGTGTGTTGCGACCAATCTATTGTCGATTGAAGCTGTTCATTAAACCAGGACGTCAAAAATGTCTGATGACCCGATGCGTTGAAACCTTTCCACCAAAAATCATTGGCCATTGTTGTCTTGGTCAAATTTAAATAGGTGTAGCTCCCAACGAGGGTGGCTACCACGTACCTGAGCCCAACGACGACCAATGTAGTACGCCACACGTTGCGTGTGCGCTGGTTTCGAGGGTTGTTGTGGTGCTGCGATTGCGGTAGCACCGCCTGGGACATCATGGTTCTAGTTTTTATTTGTTTGAAGGATTGCCATACTTTGATGTCAAATTGGATGTCCGCGACACATAATAAACCAGACATGACAGACGCCACGCGGTCCAAATTGGGTCTCGGAACAAAGTAGGCCTCTGCGGCAGCGGCGACATATCTTGGAAATTTAATTTGGGCGTCCCTAGCGATCGAGTCATGGACCACGCCATGATATAACCGAACTACGCACAGCAATGCAATAGGAAAGCTCAAACTGATTATCGTAAGCGTGGCCAAGCGCGGCCAACTACCGATGGTCACGAGGCCACTGTGACACTGAACAGTAAAGACCAAGAATGTTATGGTGCAATTCGGCACAATGACTGTGGACGCTGAACAGGTGCTGGCTGATCCAATACAACACATGACCAAGGATGTGACGAACGAGTACTGAGTCATGTCTTTCATTACCAGCAATAGTACGTCTTGGACGATGTAACTGAACCACGTTGCCTCGCCCGCCACAAGCGCCGACACCCAAAAGGACCGCGGAGCCGATTGCAACGCAGTGACGCCGTTGACAGTCGTAAATGTGATCGACGCTGTGCTAAGTTAAACAATGCAGTCATGCAGCGAACAAAGAGGATCGGCCGATCAACCCAGACAGAACCCACCACACGGTTAAACTGGAACAAGTTCACTCCATCAAAGTCAAACCCAACGGCGACGGCGTACATCAGTACCAAAAGACCCACGCTGCACAGAACAAAAGTCACATAGACCGACACGAACGAAATATAAGTGCACGCGTTCTGCGGCAATTCGAGCGCATTGGCTGCCATCGTAAACGAGGGGTGGGCCTGCGACATGAGCGTGACGGAGCCTTCGTCACCATCAAAGCTGTAGACCTCTCGTTGGCCCACCAGCCACTCGTAAACCATGACCCAGCCATAAAATGTCCACGGGTCTGAATATGAGATGTCAATCAATGGTTGCGTCAACACAAAGTCAATTCCATTTCGGTTCGCCATTTGCATGAAGCTTATGTTTAAGGCCATCCATTCTCGGGTGAGTTTCGATGTAACATTTGAAACGTCCATCTCAATTTCCGAGCTCGAGTTTTGTACTTGAAGCAAAGCTCGAGTGCATACAGGGGTAGTGGTATGACACAGGTGACAGACCTGAGGAATGGCTGATATTAATGTTGACGACATCCACAGCGTTGCAAAGAGCACGGAAACTCCAGTTAGATCGATCGTGTGTAGGACTTGAGTGGCACAGTCATCGTAGCACCCAAACGAGGGTTGGACATAGAGTTGGGGTGTTCCGTATGGACACATAGGGTTGCTACCGTAAAATTGCGTACCGTCTTGAGTCCAATTCAGGGTAACAGGGTCAACTGTAGTAATTGTTGCAAAATCTACGTGGGTGGTGAGGGTTGGGTACATTTGTTCCTGCCACGTTTGGATAAATCGAAGCACAGTTGGAGGTATGACGACCCATTTGTTGTCAATCGCAGTGAATGGACCAATCACTTGCTGGACAAGCATTATACCGGGCGACCAACCAGGTGCCAACACATCGTGTACCCATCTGATCCCAAGTGCGTCGACACTGTTGTTGGCTTGGCGGATTAAGCTGCAGCCCAACAGCTGGCACGCCAAGAGGTCGTTAAAGGCACCGATGTGAGCTATGACTGTACTCCAGCTTGCGACACCCCAAAGCAACAGCGACATCGTTTTTGTTCGAATGGATTGGGTATTGCCTAGAGCATTTCGGATCGAAATGGAGTCACTGATGCCATCGTGGTAGAGGTTTTGCATGTTGTATAGCCAATACTGAATGCTGTGATCAGTCCAATGCGTAACTTCATCTGGAATGGTGAATCTGGTTCGCTGGGCACAGGCTACGAGCCATAATTGGCCTTGTGGCAGGTTTCGAAGCGGCGCGAGGATAGTTGCCTCGATGGCGAACGCCCACGTTGACGTGGAGAGGCAGCCAAGTGGAGAGTTTCGAATCAAGAGCTCCATATACACGGCCCCATTGTGTAATTCAACGTGAGCACATCTCACTTGGCGTTTCGCCGTGTGGGCCATTTCAAAGGTACGATTGAGATCGAGCCAGCAATAGGCTGGGCATGGGTTTTGATTGAAGTCAAACGAAGTGAGACGCAAGGTCGTGATGGCATCAACAAGTGAAATCGGTTAAAGGAGCAATTGGCGACCATACGAAGCACTCCATTCGATCGCTGTCGTGGGGGGCGCATAGGCTTTCAAGCGACAGAGGCCCAAGAGCAATGGCAATGTGCCGTTGGGAGCCAGCACATGGCGTTGAAGATATCGGCGAGGTAGGTTTGGATGCCCGTCGTGTTGAAGCCAGGCCACCAATAGTCGTTAGAAACACTCACTTGGGTGCAGCTGCACGAGGTAGACACTACTGGAGACCAAGGTGCCAGAACGGTTTGAAACTGTTGTGGTGTCGATGGGAGATTCACATTCATCGTCCAACGGGAGGAATTTTACGGTGGATCCGAGCAAAGCGTCGGGTTCGATAAGGTCATTATGTCCAATTTTCACTACTGCCGACCCCTTGGAAGCGTCTCTGGACTGCCTCGTTGGGTCATCTAGGTGAAGATGGAGGGGGCAAGCATTCCCTTCACGGCTTGTGTGTGCTCTTGAAAACCCAAGTACGAAATATGGTTTTTCACACACTCTGAGTCTCGCTACTTGGATTTACTCATGTCCTTATCGTCGTATATCACGACACGACGACGGCCGTTAACTAGGTTATTATGGCTGTGCCGAGCAGTAACCTCGAACTGTTGACTCGCATCAGAAAATTCTTACCCACAGAATGGCGTGGGTACTCGAATGGGCATGAAGCAATCACGCCAAGCACAACGCAAGAGTTGTAGTCTGAGATAGAAGTAGGTCAATGGCATGTTCACTGCAATGGCGATAGCTGAGCGGGTACAAACCCGATTTTGCGTCCATGTGCGGACTTATTCTGCTTGAGTAGTACAAGGCTTGCAGAATCACAAAGTGTCCCCATGGTCTACGTGCGAGAGGGACTGGCTTTGCGTCGAGGTCACGCGCAGACTGAACATGTCGTGTGGATGCTTGAGAGTCGTAAACGTAACATCAAATTGAAGAACAATGCAAAGTCTGACTATGCGGATTATGTACGGGCCAAGTGTCCATACGTGTCTTGCCATCACATCCAGGACAGCAACGAGTTCAGTTGCTTCGTCCTCTTCGACCAAGAATTATATCTTTCAAGGCTGTGTCCTTACGAAACGAGAAACTGTATTGATTATTATTTATCTAAACGAATGGTACTATGTCTAGAATAGTCATGTTTTGAAGATGTTTTGGTGGTGCCGCCCGATAGAATGACAACGCGCCACGTTTTAATATTTAGCGCAACAACCCGTCCATTCCGAAAAGGAATGGCCACCAGGCCAGTTAGGACTGCCGACGCATAATCCAAGTGGTATTGACCATCGAAAATCCAGTTCGTCTGCGCGAAATGATGGGTGGCCGAGGCGTGCAGCAAAGACGATTGCATAGGCGGTGGATTTGCTGCAAATAATGCTTGGTCGGCAGCATAAGCCACAACGCAGCAACCAGAGGCGAGGATTAAAAGGCCCCAAAATCGATCCTGTCGACCAATCGCAAGAGTGCCAATATTGCATTCCAGCTGAAAATCCACCACGACGACGGTACATTGCCGGTCAATAGTTACAAAATGCTCGACCGGCTGAACAAAGCTCCAGATGGTCGTCAAGAGCCAAACCAAAAGGGAGCTGAACATGGCATACCGTTTGGTGCGTCCTTGGGTCACAACTGAAAAGAGGTCGTTGACGACGTAGACAAACCAGCTCATTTCGCCCGACGAGAGCAATGTCGTGAGCCAATTAGATTGCACATGTACAAATTGCGTTGTTATTCCATTGAGAGGGCGTGTCAAATTCAATGTTGCTGTGGATAATAAACTGATGGCTGTGATACCACGGAGCATCATCAGTGGTCGACCGATCCAAACGAGCCCTGCGACTCGATTGAAAGCCAGCATGTTCCAGCCTTCAATGTGACCGCGATTAGTCGCGATAGATATGCAAACAAAACCAGCGACGCCTATCAGAACGTACGTCATGTACTCGAGTGCAACTCGAGTGTAGTAGGCAACATTCGTGGGAATTTCCTGTGGATTTGCCAAAGTTCGACGTCCAAGTATGGCACCGGAGATAAGTGTCGTGGTTCCGGATGAACCCTCAAATCGTACTACTTCTCGATAGCTGTTGATCCAATCAATCAGATATAGCCAGGCAAAGAATTCAAAGTTTGAGTTGTCAAACACGTCGGTTTGAATTAATTCCAGGTCGTTAGTTTCCGGATAATACAAATATTGTAAGAATTGAAGTTGGATGCCCGTTTGAACATTCAATTTGATTGCGTGTGCGCTGGCCAAGATGGCTTGCAGAGCTGTCGGTTGAAAGTTGTTTGTAATAAAGGGTAGCGCCGCGCTAATAAATCGTCTGCATCCCGCTGGATCCTGAAGCTCATGGTTGCATAGGTTGGGGGATGTGAGGTTTGGGGTTGTAAAGAGGATAG
>VJMH01005377.1:0-13459 GCA_009835185.1 Aphanomyces stellatus | reverse complement strand
ATGCTTATGGCTTCTTGGTGGTGGGAGGCGCCGTGATCGTGTCGTTGCTTCGCGTGCCATTCGTTTTTGTCGCGTTGGTCGAGTTGGTGGAATTGGGAGCAAGTGTCGTGGGGCGCGGAAACGCCGTCGTCACCGCAGGCGGGCCAGGTTTCGCACCACTGGGCCAGACGCAACCCCACGCACCCGACGGGATCTTCTGGCACACAGCATCGACGGGGGCGACGCACTTGCCGTTGGCGAAACTTGGCAGGGACGGGAGGCACGACTCGATGGCCTCGTCGCCCTTGATGGGGCACTTGTTGCCAGCAGGGATGGCGCCGGCGCCGCTGCAGATCGGGCCAAACACTTTGTACGTGGCATCCCCGACAACACTGACGGGAAGGGTCGATTGGGCGACGGCGATAGCAACAAGCGCGAGGAGGATGGTGGCGCGCATGGCACAAGGAATGTGTTGTGTGATGGGATTGACGACAATTGTCAAGTGGGTCGTGATTCACATCGACGATGAGCGATCGATGTTCGCTTTTCGAACGTGAGCAGCATAATTTAATTCAATCACGTCCTCGACAAAGACTTGGCTGCATGTCGTTTCAGGCAATGTTCGAGACCAAGCATGAGCCAATGGCTGTGCACATGATAAGGCTGTCACCATTCAAGCGAAGCAATCTATTGCTCCGCGACAGCGCTCCTCCATTGCAATCCAATTCAAATGCTACGATTGGAAACCCGCGTCATCGACGTATTAGTGTATCAATAGTTGTTCTATTTGAGTTTTAAGGCTCACATCTTGGGATTTGTTTTCGTTTCAACATGAACTGCGAGGGATCTGTCTCGCCTTCTACAAGAAAACGTTCGGCATCGCACTCTGTTTGCACCTCTCCCTTCACCCTATCAATAAATGTAGTAACGACAAGTGCCCGTGCCAAAAGTCAATTCGACGAGTAGCTGCAAGTATTTGACTCGAATGTGCTCGACTTGAAGCTTGATATGTCAAATTCGTTCGTGTTGTGTGATCACAAAATTCGTAACCCACACAAAAGATATACTTGCAATGCGAACAAAACGCGCGAGGGGGTCTCAAACGTGTATCTTTGTGGCGAATAGCTTGCGTGCTGCATATTTCGGGTGGAATGATAAAGAGTTCGAACCCTCAGAAACAACACTTCCACTCGGTCGACCCTTTGTATCACAGCAGAACTTGCGGCAACGAGAGATTGGGTCCATTATTCGTCAGCTAAGCGACTGTACTCAGTTGGCACCCAAGAAACGCCATCGAGGTCATCAAATGGCAAACTCCAAGCATCGTATAAGCCAATACATGAGCTCCCCTATTTTAAAGGTCACCATCTCAAGGTCAAATGGTCGCACATGCCACTCGACGCAACTCGCCCTAGTTGATTGATTGGTACACTCCAGGGTGCGATCGTAGAGAGAGAATTTGAAGGGGATGACTGTGACAGCCTATTTGCCCATCACAATGATTTCGCAAACTGTGGCATCTGCAGTGTGCATGGCCACATTGCACAACAGCTCGACGACGAGTTGGCCGCAGCAGGTTGCAACTGTACCACACACGATACAACGATGCTGATCTTGTCCGAGCAACACGGTAAGATTCGAAAATTGCAAGCGAACCGATCTCATTGCTTCTAAAAGAGAACATCGAAATCGGTGGGACGAAGCGAGCCCCGAGCACTAACAAAGGAGCGGGGACTTTTCATCCCACGCGAACGCGAATGTGCTGGGAAGACGGATCTGGGTCTGTTGAGTTCGTTTTACGTGTTCGGTTCTCGTTGGGTCCTTTGCGATTCATTTTAGAAATTTCAAATCTGCGTCAAACACACGGGGCATAAATTACGGGACCTTCCCACGATAATAAAGTGATACGGGCGCAATCAAACATTGAGGAAGATATTGGCACAATGAATTGTGCACACATGAAGCACTCACATCACTAGCATTGAAGTGGCCTAACTCGCAACTGGCCGGCCACAACGCAACTTGTCCAGTCTGATCAAGATCGGGATCAATAATAACTTTCACAATAGTCTCCAATATGACTGGAACGTCTCGTCACTCGTGCCTTCTCGAGCACATTTCGGACGTCGCCGTCGCCACGTCTCGGGGTGTCGCTGCGATGGCCGACTCGGACTGAAATGTCCAGCAATACGTGGGCGAATCACGTCGTCTGGTCGTCTCGAACCCAGCCACCTCACACGAAATATGTGCCACGGTTCACCCACCGCGGCGTCAACACAGTCAATATTTATCCAACGATTTCAGAGTACCTCGCACGTGACGTCACCTGCTGTGCCCACGCGGCGCCATGTGTCCGGGCGGACGGCCTTGGGCGGCATTTTCTCGGCTGGGAGCGTGTTTTCCCCTCGCTCATTCTTCCATTCCCCCACTCAAGCGCATTCCCCCACCCCATCACCATGCGCGCTGTTGTCTTCCTCCTCGCCGCCCTTGTCACTGTCGTGTCTGCCCAATCGGCCGTCGTTGCCAGTCAACAAGATGCCAAGAAAATCTCCGTTGTCGGGGACGCCACCTACGCCATCGTTGGTCCCCTCTGCAGCGGCAGTGGTATTGTCCCCGCTGGCACCAAGTGCCCCGTCAAAGGTGAAAAGGCCGTCGAAGCCTGCCTAAAGAACCTCCCGAGCTTCAACAACGGCACGTGCGTTGCCCCAGTTGATGCCGTCTGCCAAAAGATCCCATCCAACGCGTGGGGCTGTGTGTGGTCCAAGAAGATCGCCAACACCACCACGGTCAAGCCCACCACGGTTGCCCCCAAGCCCTAAGCTATGCCATGTCCATTGCAACGGGGTGGTACGTCCAGCAGTCCCTCAGCACAGTTGTTATACACTCCACGAGTACGGTATACCTGAATTTCGTGTTTCGCGCTGCTGTCCATGCTTCATTCGTTGGGCGGGCGCAAGGTTGTGGTTGACCAAAGGAGCTCGCTGTTCGCAGAAGGAGGGGCGAAAGAGGGCACAGTGGCGGTAGCTCTTGGGGAGAATTGCACGCCTTGCGTGTGGGATGCCGGCCAGAACTTGTTTCGTGAGCGGATTCGAGACGGACATGTTGACGACGCCATCATCACTGCCCTGTCTGGATCAGTGCACTGGCTTGAAGAGGTGGAGGACTACTGCCGCGAAGAACAGAGAAGGACGGGTGCGCATGAGAAGAAGACTGAATCAACAAACAGATCGGCTGTCCATCGTGTTCTAAAACCCCTGGTGACGGTCAGGTTTGCTGGGCCGTCGCTGCGACGCGTGCTTGGAGCGTCAAGTTGCAACCGTCGTGGAGAACACACCATAGAAGTCATCTCCAACGCGCCTTGTGGGCTCTCGCAACGCCTTTTTGTGTGGGGTAAAACAAGTTTGTGCAAACCAAACCTTGCACACCATCGAGCAAAGCCGCACGTCGCCCATTTTAACGAATGTTTGCGCAGAGACGGAGTAGACGACAAAAGAAGGACTGCCAGGTGAAGTCTGGGACTTGTCGCACCCGACAGTCCAACGCCAAATTTGTCAACGCGGCGCCACTCACCGCCCCGCAAAAAAGTTCCTCTGAAACCTCGCCGTTCGAGACGTTTCGAGCCCATATATTTATTCACACAACCTCAATAGCAACGAAATATATTAAATTTCTATTGTGAATACAAACTTGAATATTTACTACTAATCGTCAGTATTTATATGAACACAAACGTATAACGTTAGTATATCTAGCCAGAGGCGTGTGCATTTCCCACGGCAGTGTTTTTTGTTGAATCTCTGAAAAGAAATCATTTCTAAGTGCAAGTGCATAAATACGCCTCCTGTTGGCATGGTGGCATGTGCTACGCAGTCGCAAGGGCTGCGCCAGATATAAATCCCCCAGCCACGACAAGTGCATTCTGTGAAGTGTCCTTGCTTGGCTTCGCTCAAGCTCCAAATGACCTTGCTGTTCTCGTTGAAGCGACTGTCGATGTGTTCAATTGCAACACCAAGTGGGGAAATTCTGTTTCATTTCCAATGTACATGTACCAGCTTCAACCTTCAATTTTCTGTCGCGCCGTGCAAGCGACACAGCAACAACGTTTAACAACGGGTCCTTTCCACGCCGCCGTGCGCTTGTGTTCCTTGGTCATGTCTTGTCATTCGATCATTTCCCTCGTCAAACCCACTCCATCACCATGCGTGCCTTCCTCGTCCTCGCCCTCGCCGCCATCGCCTCGGCCCAAGTCGCCGTCGTTGCCAACCAACAAGGTCCCAAGAAGATCTCGGTCGTTGGCGATGCCACGTACTCCATTGTCGGCCCCCTCTGCAGTGGCAGTGGCCTCATCCCCGCTGGCGTCAAGTGCCCCGTGAAGGGCGATGAAGCTGTCGAAGCCTGCCTCAAGTACCTTCCCAGCTTCAAGGACGGCAAGTGCGTCGCCCCCGTCGATGCCGTCTGCCAAAAGATCCCATCTGGCGCGTGGGGCTGTGTGTGGCCCAAGGACGAGACCACCACAGTCGCGCCCGCCACCACTGCCAAGGCCACTACGACCACGGTCGCTCCCGCCACTACCGCCAAGGCCACTACCACCACGATTGCGCCCGTCACTACCACCACGACTGCGACACCTAAGAGCACCACAACCACCGTCGCGCCCACCACGACCACGGTTGTCCCCACCACGACCACGGCAGTCCCCACCACGACCACCGCCACGAAGGCGTAAGCGAAGCATAATGTTAATGCATACTTGTGACGTACAATCGGAGGAGATGAGACTGTGGTCCGTACGAGGGTTACACTCCCCCGGGTGAACAAGGACGATACATGGAGCAGAGAGCACCGATTCTTCTCACGTTTGTGTCTTGATGTGACGAGGCCAGCAACCGTGGCCGTCGATGACACTCCTCAGTTCATGATGGCGGAGGAGACGTGACGGTCTATGGACGATGAATTGTTCGTGTGTTCTACTTCGTCGGGGCGACCTGCTTTGGAAGTTTTGCGCAAGGCATTCCAGAGTATTTCATTTTGGACAGTGCCTGTTTGAAGTGATACGACGCCCTGATACCAAATTTCTCATTTATACAATGTATCAAGAACAAAGGGAAAGATTGTATTGCAGAGGCTGGCTAATGACATTTTATTACATACAAACACACGGTATATCCTTTCTTGCAATACTTATTATAAATATTACATACAAAATTTAAATAATAATAATGGCAAATGTCAAGACAGTTGGGGTTCTTATATGTACTAACTTTAAAATATATGGCTTCCACTATTGAAAATTCTAATTCATTATAATTTTTCATGCGTGGCTGATACATAACATTTGAGGTTTATTATATTGATTATTCCATGCTGGGTTGCGAGTGATTAACCTCCGCATAACCGTAACCGGTAAAAGCTAAAATGTTATAGAGGCATTTCGGCCTCGAACATTCCATGATGCCATCAGTTATACTAGCGTTTAATCGAATATCCCCATTGCATGAACTAGCCGCGACTTCCTTGGTCAATAAGTTGCTTGTCTACACGGAGCTTAACATACAAATTATGACAATGTTATTATTCAAATGACAAACTGGGATTTACTTCATCTGCAATTGTTACATTGCTCACCAATATATCGGTCTTGTGAAGTTTCAATGATGGAGACATTTTCTCTGTCGTCGGATACTCGACTCGGCATATTTTTTAAGCGATTTGAACATGCCACGCGTGAAAATTGCTTTCAGCTGCAAAGGGAATAAACATTATACAAATGTACATACAAATGATTGGGTAAATATGAAGTTTCGTCGTGGGTAAATTTCCAAGCCATCGCATGTATTATTTATTGCCCATAGTTGTGAATGATATCATACATGCCGTCGTGTGCTTCAAGATCATCTATTGGTCGAAATTATTCGAAAAGTATTTTTTCTTGTCCGCGTTGGCGAATATTAATAATCCCAAATTCTGTGCTTGAACCACTGGCGAATTTTTCCGTCGTTTTCTGTATACTGGCTGGCCGGTGGTGCCATCAAATCTCTCCACTCAGCCAATTACTATAATTTGGTGTTGTGCGATGACCACACGTGTGTGGAATTCCACGATGGCGGCCAGTTGCTTGACACCGAACGATCTCTATGGTGCACTCGAAAGCGAGGTCGTCGCTTGTTGCAGGCGCAGTTGAGAACCAAGTAGCTGTTGCTTTCAATACTGCCCAACTTGGGTGAATTATTCCGAATCTTCGAGATGAGTCATTCATTAGAAAAATCCTGTCATTAGTTAGTATAAAGGACCCTGCGCTCTTCAATTTCATTCAGGCGGACGAAGAAGGCAATGAAACGACTAGTGAGCCCATTGAGGAGTATGAAGACCCAATAGATACATTCGACACTCTCGAAGATCAAGTCAGCTTGTTTGACTAGTTTGACATGCATATCTACAACTCTGTAATTACATAATTGGACAACATTTGTACATTTAGACTGTCCAATTGGACATTGTACATGTACTGTCCAATCCATTGTACAGATAATACGTAGCCATATGCCAACACGAGACAATAACTACAAAACTACTTCGCAACTATACTTCCCCAAGCAGGCATTGTTTTACCGCACAACAGTAGACTCTAATATCTACACAAACTTCAAACACAACAAAGTCGTCCCAAATTGTACTTTGATCGCCGGGGCACATCGCGTACCACAAACTATACGCCCAGCAAAACAAATGGCTCGACATCAAGTTGGATACATGTCTATCGAAGAAATTTTGCACAATTCAATTAGCTGAGCTCTGGTAAGACAATTAGGTTCTCACCATGTAGATTATGTAGTGATCAACGAGGCTTCACCCGCCAATTATGTGAAGTCGTGTATTGCTGGTTTACGAACAACGCCACTTCCGCTTTACGTTTGCTGCATTATTGTAATTCTTCAAAGTGCCATCGCCCAAGGCCTTGTTAAATGGCGTGCTTTGATTACAATTGGAATCAGCAAATAGTTAACATGTACTATAGTCCTCTCCGTAGCTCTTGGTTTCTTGTCCTCGACGTCAATAATATTCGATTGCCCTTGAACGAACGTCGTCAACTGCTCGCTTCTTCCATGGTATATTGCTGCGCGCATTTTACTGTATTCTGTGAAATCAAATCCGTATTCGTGAATCAAACAAATGGAAATCAGTTCAAATAGCAACTCGTCCTGTGTGCTGACACCAAACACACAAAAGTCCAATGGAGTGAATCAAAATGTGGCGTGGTATAGACGATTACAGTACTGCAGTCAATTGAATTGTATGTATAAGACAACAAGGGACAATGAGGCAGTTTATAGTCATTATTTTGAGTACTTCAATGGATTTCATCATGACCTCTGCAGGGTCATAACATGTTTTCGCCAACGTATCTTGTTGCGACTAGTAAACGCACAGTCAATAGCACCAAGAAGCTAGTGGATTGTTCTGGTACGCTTATGGTGCTGTGAACCTTGGGTGGTATACAAAAACGAATTCTAAGATTATTGAAATCCGGACAATTTCGGGACTGATTGGACATTACCATGCTCTTCATAATTCCAGAGCATATCTATTGTACACATTTTTATAGCTCGCATTATCTGTTGGGTAAAAATCCCACGCGGTAAAATCTTCCTTGGCACCTCTTCCTTGTTTGTGGTGATGACTTTGAACAAAATAATGGTTCGATGAACGACTTCATCTGGTTGATTCTGTCAAAAGAGTTCGCGTCGTTCGAATTTTCATTGTCTTCGTTCCGCCAATTATTCAATGAACCATCATTCTCCATGTTTACTATCAAAGTACCTTATCGAACGACGGTCGTAGCATGGCCTTGACATGGCCGCGAGAAACGTCCCTTTTGTAACTTCACCGTCAAGAACTTCGTCAGAATACACATGCTTACTTTGATCTCTGGACATCGGTTCGGTTACGCCGAAACAATTATTTATGTGTTGCGACGCGCCGGGCTTTGACGTTCGGGCCAAGGTTTGATCCTTTGGAGCTATCCATCACCAGTAACGGTACATTGAAAACACTCCGAAAAATCATCGTATTTTGCGGACAATTGACTACAGCGCATCCACACCATGTTCAAGAACACTATACCATACGTGGCTTTTTGTGACTTCACTGGGGCATTTCTGCGTGACTTTGGAATCCTCAAACTCCACCGATTCTCTGTTGTTGAGTGGGAGGGGTGACCATTACATAAGATTTGGGGAGCTTTGGCCCTGAAATTCAAAACCTTGACAGATATTATATTCGATATAATATTGTACGGTTTTGGGCTCAGCTTTTGTTTTGACACATCACTGTTGCTCGACAGCATCGAACACTCAGGAAAATAGAATCGATTTGGGCAGATATTCAAAGTGTGAGTTAAAATTACCTCTGAATATGAATATCAATGCAAATATGTATTATTGCAAGTGCGTTCGATATAGAGGAATTCTACTCCCCAACACTATCACGGTCACTCCCGTCGTCACTGTCATTACTGCTGCGGGCAGAGGAGTCTTCATCGGACTCAAACGCATCGATCTGGAGCAAATGGTCATAAAGCTTTTGAAGCTTTTGCTCTGCAACTTTGACACATCCTTTGATGGTTCTCGCTTTCAAATTGTCGAACGCCTTCAACAATCGCGCCTTCACATCAGGCGCTTGGTATCAGTTGTGTATTGGCGACCAACTGCGCCCTTTACAATAGCCCACACTGTCTCAATGGGCTGTAAATCTGAATGATGAGGGGGCGTGTGAACAACAGTATGTCAGGCTTCACATTTGATTTTATGTACAAGGAAAGCTTGGACCACAGAGCACTTTTGAATTCTTTTGAATCAAAGGCAATTCCAAAGTCCACGCAAGCCTGTTGCAAAATCTTCTTTGAATTTCTGCTAGTTGGTGTCTCCGCGGGTAATCCTTTGTGATACTTGGCGTTATCCATTACGATATATGCCTTCGAGATACCCAAGCTGTCCAACTCATCCAACAATCTCCCAAACCATTTTCACAAAGTAAATATAATTGAACATTCCATAGTAATCTTTCGGTTCTTTCGTCTGACATTGACCACCACGATATCCAGTGCCAATACTTGACTTTCAACCACAGGGGAATCCAAAATGCCTGCAATGAAACAAAATCAACGGCCTTTGTGGTTTTCCTTTGTTTGAATGTCCAATTCGTCGGCTGGATCATACAAACTGTCATGATGTCGCTTGTAGTGATGGTGGATGTACGACTCGTCCATATAGACAACGTTTGACCGGAATGTCGCCACCAATGGGAAATGCATCAATTGGACGTATGCGTCACGTTTGCCTTCGACAAGTGGTATGTTGACGTCCCAGGCTTTTTACCACGTTTGTATCCTTGCCGGGCCAAAAAGCGCTGCACTAGCTTTTGTTTCGTCCAAGTCGACTTGAATGACATCACATTCGTTCAAATATGTCATGACATTGAACGCAGTCGTTCGGGTTCTTGTAGCTCGACGATCCCGTACGAATTCTTGAACCAGTTCAACGATAGACTTTGTGTGTTGCACGCGTTGTGTGTGGGTCCCTCGGTTGGCAGCAGGAACGGCAGCTGTAATAGAGCCAAGTTGGCAATATTCCTTCCATACACCACGCACAAGGGCCAAGTCTCGACCGATGACCTGGGAAACAGTCTTCGGAGCAGCTTTATCGCCCTGGCTTTTGTAGTATGCAAGTAAACGGATGATATCTAGTCGTTCTTCACCCGTCAAGCAACGAGGCCGCTCTGATTTCACAAGGTTCATGCACGCAACCAGATTCGCATCCTTGGTGTCGAGAATGGACCGCTGAGTGCAACCGTCGCGATCTATTTTATCATTCACAGTGTATAAGATGTCGAAGTATATTGAACAAAGAGGGCCTTCAAAACCTGTACTACTGTATACCCAACATCGCGTGATTGTTATTGATTTATAGAGGTTTTGAAGTATCAGAGTGAATTTTAGGGCATTTGAACCTGTTACGTGAAAATATTTCAAAGAGTACTGAATTCTGAGGGGATTAGCTTATACAGGTCGATGCGCCTTGACTTCTGAATCGAACAAACAAAACCTCATTTAGTTGAACTATGCAAGAAAGAGTGTTCGATGCTGTCGAGGACTGTGAGTCCACTCAGTCCTTCCTGTATCCAATTGCTTCGAGCGGTGGCATTCCTCTGATAAAGCCATGGAACATTGAGTCAGTGGTTAAATATGAAGTTCATGGGGAATGTGTCAACATGATGCATTGTTTGATTCACAAATCGATTGCGCTATGACTCGGCAAAAAATATTCATAAATAAGACCTAGCACATTTGGGCGGGAAGATTAGGGTCCTGAAATATGAAATTCAATGATGCCCTACTAGATATTCACAAGATGGTAACCGCGGCACATGCAAGTACCGCTAAATCACTCGAAACAGAATGCTCTCGTGATGAAGGGTGGTGGTTACGCCAGTTGTGCTCATTTGAATAAATATGCATTCTCCCTGCAAATGTAATGTGTTGTTTTAGTGTTGTTTTCATTCAAAACTGGAACGACACGGCAGATGGATGAATCGACAGAAATATTTAGCCAATCAACGCTCGTTTATTAACATTTTTTCACCAATCAGAATCGACTATTCCTTTTCCATGGAAAGGGGCATGCATGACAAATTGTTTCTTCAGGAATCCCATACAAAAACCAATACAATTGAGTAGATTTGCGATTTGGATAATATACACAGAAGCCTAAATTTCGACTGAAAAAACAATATCTGGGGGGAGTTGCATTGCATACCTCCCACCTTTTGCAAACACAATTCTGCCGAGCTGGTCAAAACGAGATTTTATCTTCTTTCGACAATATGATGCTCAACAGCGTCTCGAGTACCCCTGGCCGCCTCGAGTGCCCCTGGCGGGGGCACTCGGGCCAACATTTCTCTTATGTACGATCTCATGCGTCATTGAACTCTACATATGAGAAACTTCGTGACGCACTTACCATGATCATCCCACTATTAACCTCAATGGACGTTAATACAATGTATAATTAAGAATCAGCTGAAGTTGAGTATACCTTTCCCAAAAGCCTAAATTTTAGGTTTATGAACTCCCCAAAAAGCGTGGGATTCATGTATTTTTATTCACTGTGATTCCCAAAAGCCTAGGCTTTTGGGCGGCCAATCAAAGTAAATATTGATGGAGAAAACTTTGGCATCCGGATCAATCCGGTGAGAAGTTACCCATTCAGCCAATCCAAACCCTGAATTGTTGCCTTACAAGTACTCCTTTCGTTTCGTCGATGGGGCATCACAGCCCCGACGAGATACATCATTTTTGCCAAAGCCAAGGCTGTTGTTGCATCGCACAGCATGCGCTCACTCGCTACAAGTCTATACAAGTAACATCTATAGGTTGCAAAAAAGAGTTGTGGTCTGTGACTCGTTCGCGAGCGCACCAAAATGGAATTCAGATTTGTTCGGGCAAAACAAAATCCCTTGCCAGGGTTTGAACCCGGGTCAGCTGGTGCCTTCAACATGCCCAATTATAGTGTCTACATGACATTCATCTACGTGTGGGTCGAACACCAACAACCGAGCGTTTCTCAAAAAGTCACGACCTCTGACATGTGAATTCGAAATGTCAGTGGTCAAGGCATTAGTAGGAAGATTCCAAACCCTGGCGAGGGTATTCATTTTGCCCGAACAAATCTGAATTCCATTTTGGTGCGCTCGCGAACGAGTCACAGACCACAACTCTTTTTGCAACCTATAGATGTTACTTGTATAGACTTGTCGCGAGTGAGCGCATACTTTGAGATACAACAACATCCTTGGCTTTGGCACTCCACATAATGTACTTGAAGCACGACGGCGTCCCAAGGTGTGATGTGTTGAACTAAAATCCATCGATGCCGACCCCTTTGTCAAGTACAGGCAAAGTCGCGATCAAGTGGTTCTTCGTAAGCCAGTCCAGTGAGCTTTCATATTATTGGACAAAATTAATCGAGGTACTCGCGGGCAACCGACTAAAGTGGAATCCAGTCAAATAACTCGATATTATTGGACGAAAAGTCTGGCTCTTCCCAATACTATTCATTGATTGGCTTTCCCAAAAGCCTAAATTTTATCATTTTGAAAAAGCTATCGCCCGATGAGGTTAGGGGGAACACCCAATACTATTAATAGTTATTGCAGAGATAGATTGTTAATTGAATCAAAACAATCACAAGGGCTTAAACCGTTCAGTTGGCGCATGCATAATTTCGTTGTCAAGTCATCGAACGCCCTCCTGAATTTGTTCCAATCGAGAAACTCGAGCCACACCTCCAATATCATGTGAATATTTACATTCAATTTCGCCTACTTACAGCCTTTAAACACTTCAAACTGTATACGCTTGGGTATTTTCAGCGCTCCACAATTGTGAATGCATGAAATTCAATTTCGTGTGTCGGACATGCATGTGTACATTCTTTATCTGTCAGTACATCCTAATCCATGACCTCTTCAATATGGTCAACTCCACCAAACTGAGATTGCCGGCAGCATTTTTCTCCCTAGCAACCCCAACGATGTTGAATCTACTCGATCAAATACTCCAGAGCAACACATATAGTTAGTTATAAGCATTTCAGTTCATGAATTACGTCCACGTCAGCATTTTGTTGTCTTGACGTGAATAATCAATGGAGTCCATGGTAGGTAAGTGTTTTACCATGGCTGAGAAGACGCTCGAGCAGCACTATTCGTTAAAACTCCCGCATAGAGCCGACACAACTCCACATTTCAATCTCTTTCTCCACCCCGTGAGCTGGCAAATGACATGTCTCGTCAAAAGGTGAGAAATGCAATAACGTTAAAACGAGCAATGAATCGAATATGACGGCCGGCCAAATTTAGAATGGTGCTAGGTCTTGTTTTGATGCATGTACAGCTTGTAGCCATCACACAAGAATCGACCCCTCCTGATTACAATCTTCTACGGGGGCACTTTGCTTTCTAGTTCAAGCAGCCGATCGTAGATGTGGCAGAGCTCTCGTTTTGTCACAAACAGTCGGTACTTGATTTGAACCATCGTGCTCGCGAGCTTCACAGGCATGAGTATCCTCCACGTGCGACTTGGAAAGACGTCGTCGTGCCAGACGCGAAAGGCATGGACGATCTGATGCACTCGTCGCTTGAGCAAAACCAAGTGGAGCGTGAGGGCGGCCATGTAATGGCTCTTTTGGCGCGCCGCAGCCGTCAGCTCGGCTTCGCTGTGGCCGTTGTTGTCGGATACGCCATACATGAGCAGTCTTGCCGCATGTCGCCGCATGTGGCCGAGCCGCCAGCGCTGAAACACCGCTGCGCGGTGCCATTGCTTGCCCTCGTGTTCTGTCCTGGCGAGGCGCAGGGCGGAAGTGAGCCGCACGCGGCCATGCTGCAGCAGGATCGTCCGCGCCCGCCAATACCACAAATGTCTTTG
>VJMH01005376.1:0-17421 GCA_009835185.1 Aphanomyces stellatus | reverse complement strand
GAGGACGCAGACACTGGTGTCGTGGAGTCGATCGTAGACACGGTTGTAAAGCATGTCGTTGGTCTGGACAACTTTCTACAAGGAGGCGCGGCGTCCGTTGGAACCATTCATGAGGACGTGTCCAACCTGTTGCAAGTGCACGTCGGTGATCTGCGTCGCCGTGAAGATATCCCACATGCAATTGGCCACGTCCTTGAAATGCGCCAAGACGGTCGTCTGCGAGAAATTTTCAATACCAACCATGTCCCACCCATCGTCGTTGGTGTGGAGGTTGATGTGCATCATGTCTTGGACACTTGGATCCACGACAGCATGAGCTCGAAGCGCGTTGTGGAAGATGCGGTCCGTGAGCCAACGAAAGCCATAGTGCCGAGCAACGGGGTCTGCCAGCAACGTCGAGTGTAGCCACGGGTTGCCTTCGCCAAGGGTCTAAAGAGTTGATCAAATCAATCCCTGACAACAACGATACCGGTTGAATCGATGTGTGAATCCACGCCCATAGCGTGCGAACAAGTTCCTTTTGGTGTTCAAGGTGCCGTCGAAGCCATTTGTTTTCGAGAAGGCTGGCGGCATGCTCCTGAAGCTGGCGGACAGCGCACTCGCGCCACGCGTGGGTGCGTCGAAGCTGGCCGACCGTAGCTTGCAGCCGCGTCAGTTCGTCTACGAGCAACTGGCGATAGCTCCGTTGGACGGCACGGTATCGCCGTTTGCGTTCGCTTTCGTACTTGCGTTGCATTTCAAACGTAGGCACGGCCATTGATCTTGGCCCACCGAAAATGTAAAAATGGGGGTGGGTCCTCTTTTACGCAAGTGTTTGTCGGATGATACTCTTTTGCCACGATCCGATTGGCTGAATATGATATTGAATCGGAAAAACAATGTGCGAGTCTTTTGAGCACCGACGCAACTCCACGACTTCAATAACGAAGATGCTTCGAAGCGGCATTTGACCTCGGGAAGCGCTTCATAATTCGATGCTCCATCCAAGCACGGTGTCGATCGATCCGACGTTCTGGACCAAGCACTTGTGCAGGTGCTGGTTTCGAGGCACGCGACGATTTCTTTCAAGTCGAATGTCACCCGCGATGGTCGTCGCCGCCAGAAAATTAGTTGCAAATCAACATGCTTGGAGAGTGGACACTCGCTGATTTCGCTCCAAGCGACCAAATAGATTGACTCGCAATGGATGCACAGCATGGGCAGAGTCGGACGGTGATTTCATTTATTTCGTACGCATTACCACAGAACAACTGATGACGCGACCATCTGCTCAAACCGAAATGGGTGGAACCACGGAGTCACACCATCCCAGTTAGTACTACGTACTACGTAGTAGTAACTATCCCAGTTGTGTCGACGACGACAACTGTTGACCCCGTCTTTGACGATGGAAGGTGCTTTTGTCTCTCAGCATGCCGAGTCTCAGGTCCATACTTGGTTTCGAGGGGCTTGATATGGATGTTGAAGCCACCGCTTCACCACGCGAAAGTGTACTGCCACCTCCGACATTCCCCAACACATCGTGTGGATCTCCTGATAACACCAAGGACATATACTGTACTGCGCATACTAGTACCTGCAGCCAGACGCCCAACCGTCGTCGCAGCAACAAGACGTTTCCAGGATGAGCACCGACGCCAATCTTGACTGGTTCACACACATGGATATTACATCGACTCTGGCTACATCAACATTGATGCTGCCTCGTCCGAGGCGGTGGTAGCGCGTTGGAGGCGGCGCTGCAGCTCCCGCGTCGTGTGCTCTCGCATCGTGAGAAAGTTGCGCAGGCAGTTGGTTTCGATGCGAGCGAGCGTCGTGGCGGGTGAGGTCGGGTGCGGCTCGACGCCAAACACCGCGGCGGTTTGGTCCAACGAGATGGCACCTTGCGTCGTCACGGGCGCATGGTGCGTCACGGTGCTGCGGTAGAGCGTTACATCGTCCGTGATCTTTTCGATGGCAGTCCAGCCAAAGCCATGGGGCCGCAGTTCGTGGGGGAGGAGGGGAAAGCAGTCGTCGTCGCGGAGAAACACACGAACAAACACGATACGGGTCGGGAGGTTGTACCGTCGCATGAGCAGACACGAATTCGTGCCGTGCAATTTGTCGTACACGCGCTTGTAAAAGAGGTCCGACTCGCTCACGAGTGTCTAGAACAGCCAATGGGCAACGTCGGTGTTATCGGCGTACCTTGGCATGGCGCATTGGCGATCGATCGTCTTGTGTAAACGTATCCCACAAACACGAAGCGACTCGAGTATATGGAACTAGAATCGTGTGTTGGCACCACGTCTTCATGCCTGCAATCTCGCAATCGGCGTTTGCGTGGACCGTCACCCGCGCCATGTCATCGATGGAGCCGGTTGTTGCATGCGCCGCCAAAGCCGAATGGAAGACGCGGTCCGTGAGCCACCGGTAGCCATACTGCCTAGCGACGGGGTCGGCGATCAAGGTAGAATGCAGCCACGGGCTGGCGCCACTCAGCGTCTACAGCCGCATTTCAGCCGCCGTAGGATCTACTTTGGGGACGATACCATGGAGGTGTGGACCCAGTTGTGCAATGTTTGTGTCAAATGATTGTATCTTCGCACTTGGTCTCGTAGCGTTCGGTTGTTAGCGACGCTGGCGCAGCAGTCTTGGGCGCAGCGACGAAGCCACTCTCGATTGCCTTTGCGTTGGATGAGCTGTCGCCCCAGCCACTCGAGCTCCTGGAGAAGGTCGGCTTCGGCAGTCAGGTGCTTTTTGTTGGAGCGCTGTTCGGCACGATATCGCCGCTTTCGATCGCATTCGTACTGTCGCCTCGCTTCCATATTGCAGCTCAGCTCGTGGTGTTGGAAGAGCGAATTCCACAATGTGCTCCTGTCAATTAGGCTCTTGACCGACTTATATCTAACCGTACGATATACATTGAATACTAATGTTCTAAATTGAGATAAATGATATTTTGTAGTCCTCAGTTTGAGAAGTAAGAATTGAGTTTACCACCTCGAACTATATGCTGAGAGATTTCGAAAAAAAACCTCAAATATTCTGTGTAAGGGCCCTGGATTAACTAAATATTTTGTGTGGAGCTTTATTTTGTGCTCTACGGTACTGCAATTCTCCGGCTCCATATGACATGTGGCTAGATTAGTGCACAACTGCACAAGTCTAGGCAGAACCCAACAGGGCATAACAAAAACAGGCCAATAGTCAAGAGCTTTGGCCACCGTGAACCAACTTGGGAAGTACTTTGGGAGAGCTCCCCGTGAGTACATTTGGCAATTAGTACTTTGAAGTTTATTATGTTAGCTTAGCCATCCTCAATATAAAGTCCCAAACTCAAACTCCAAGATATTTACAGCCCCCCAAACAAGCGAAAACGTCTGCCAGGAGTGCCCCGTCACTGAAATGCGCAATACTGGCCAAGAAACCAAACCACCACTGCCCCTTTGCGCCTCGTGTTCTGCACCTCAAAAGCCCCCTGGTGTTGGGCTCTGCGTTGCCACGCTTGGGTATTGGATACTACGTAGTATATCCAGTAAAGCTACTACAACAGTTGTATGCGTCCTGGCGGATCTTTATTGAATTTTATCCTCGCTACTTTCTGACGCAGCCCGCAGTTACACAAACGAGAAAACAACAACGCTCCCACTTTCCTGCCTCAACAATGGCCTGGAATAATCAACGAGTTAGCACAAATGCATCGAGTTGCACGATGCCGCCTCTCAAACAATCCGACGTTGGTCCAGTCGACTATTCAAATCGTCGTATCGGTGCTTTGTCTCATCGACAAAGAGGCGTTGGGCGTGGCTTTCTAGTTGGGCTAGCACCACTTGAACGGCCGCGTGGGGCTGCACATGCATCATGCGAGTCACTTGATCCAATGAAAGCGGACCGGCTGTCGTCACAGGCACGTACTGCGTGACGTGGCTTCTCAAGAGGGTCACATCGTCGGCAATGTGCTCGTAAACGGCCCAGTGGAAGCCATGCACTTGAATCTGCCGGGGGTCTCGCAGGGGATGGCACTCGTCGTCCCGGACGAGGGCTCGAACAATCACGACACGATTGGCCAAGTCATACCGCCTCAGGAGGATGCATACATTCATGTGTCGGAGCGTGTCTTCGAGTCGCATATAAAGTAATTGATTGCTGCACTGCACCGTCTACAACAACAACCAGTCAAGTCTCATTGTATCAACCGCCAACCTCCATCGTGGTAAAGTTGGAATGCGTATAGTCCGACAACGACGCCCACATGCAATCGGCCACGTCACTCATAGAGGCCAACACCGTGGTTTGCCACTGGGTAGTCGTGCCCAAAAACTCGGTCCCGTCGTTGCCCGTGAGAATATCCAATCGCACGACGTCGTCGACATTGCCGTCAAAGGTAAACTGAGGCAATTTCGCAGCGTAAAAGAGGCGATCTGTGAGCCAAATGAAACCATGTTGCCGGGCCACGGGGTTTGCTAGCAATGTTGAATCGAGCCACGGGATTGTGCCTCTTGGCATATGCGTCTAGATCATCATCCAGGGAAGTACCGACGGCAACGACGACATTACGTACCGGCCGCGAAAGCATCGACACGACCCAGCGATAGAGTATGCCTTGCATGTCGCGACTCGTTGCGAGTTGGTCGCGTAGCCGTTTGTTTTCTTCCGTGCTGGCGCGCCGCTGATGATACGCCCGCGCGACCCACTCACGCCACATTTGTGGCATGCTGGCGCCCACGGTGAGGCGTTCCAGTTCTGGCTTGAGGCGGCGAATGTCTTCTTCGAGAATGCAGAGTTCACTGCGTTTTCCTGCGCGGTACCGCCGCTTTCTTTCTGTCTCATATTGCCGCTTCCTGTGCTGGGACGATGTTGGTGCGTGTGTGCTCATTTGAAATGAATGCACTGCAGGGGAGAAGCGAATTCGTCGAAATATTCGACGAATTCAATATGTCATTATTGATCAGAATTTACTTCGATATTTGGATATTTTGACGAAAAGCAAAAGGACCGATTTCCACACTGCATGTCGAGATTCTCTCGGTTGGCTCGGCGAGAAATTCACGATGTCTTTCAGTAATTCTGTTCTGCAATGCATCGAAACTTCCAGTTTTGGCACTGCATATACTTGTATCTTCGAAGAAGATATGTGTCTTAATCGCCATATTTTGTATTTCCCGTCGCACCAAGTTTCGAGGACATAGCAGCGTCGAATTTGTTTCATTGCACTGCGGTCATGTACGTGTAACTTGCCAATCGTCACAATCGTTACACCAAGCGCAGTGTATATGTCGATGAAGCGCAGTGTGTGTATATATATATATATACACACACGCGCTTCATCGACAAATTGCACACATTTCGGGTCAACCAACCACCAAAGTCAAAGATGGACTAAAGCGACATGCAAGAGGAATTAACTCGTCAGTTCAACACCAAGCAAATTTATATCCCTCAAACTGCTCTGACTATTTGATCCACTCACACAATCTCTACCTAAACAAACATACTACGTAGAACTACCTCTGTCGTAGTAAGTCGTCGAGAGGTGCGGGTGCAAGTCGACATGACCACCACGTGATCCATGGAGATTACCCAACAATATTCGCTGCAAAGGAGTTTGCTACGGTGCACACGCAACCGTTGCTTGTCGAGTGCGTCACATCAGCGCCAGAAAGCACTAGCGTCCATTCAATTGTAGTCAACTCACAACGGCACTTATAATTTCCTCTCGTATTGCTGGAGCTCGTCCAATCGACGCACGAGATCTCGTTTCCTCGCCTCGATTTGATCAGCAAAGGCCCGCTGGGCTTGGCTTTCGATGCGGGCGACAACGACATGACGTGCTGCATGTGGCTCGACTTTAAAGGACGCTGCGAGTTGGTCAAAGGGAAGGTCTCCGTCTTGCGTTGCGGGTACATACTGCATCAGCTTGGCGCGGTAGAGCGTGATGTTGTCGGTGACTTTCTCGATCGTGGTCCAGCCAACTCCGTGCGTGCGGACTTCGTCGGTCCCAAACGGGTAGCATTCGTCATGACGTAGAAAAAGTCGGACAAAAACGATGCGGGTGGGCAGCTCGTATCGCCGCATGAGCAAACACGCACTGGGTGAGCCTTTCTTCTTGGCCTGCATTCGCAAATACAAGAGGCCACCGTCGCTCACAACTCGCTAGTTCACAATGAAGTCGTGGCACTTCCTTTTTGATCTACCTCGGTGTCGTAGTTGACCATGTGCGGGTTCTCCGTGAACGACCGCCACAAACAACTGGCCACGGTGGCGTAGTGGGTAAAATACGTGGTTTGGTGCGTCGTGTGCGAGCCTCGAATCTCCCAATCAGGATCCACAAGTACGTCGTTCGTTGCAATGTCGTTGATGTTGCCGTCCAAGGCCGCTGCTTCCACGGCCGAATGAAAGATGCAATCGGTGAGCCATCGGTAGCCATACTGCCGCGCCGTCGGGTCCGCGAGCAAGGTGGAATGGAGCCATGTCCGTCCTTCCTTCACCTCCTACACATGCTCCATGAGGACACGAAAACACGCGGATAACATACTGGCTGGATCGAAGCGCCGACCCACTGGACAAGTGTACTCAGCAGCTGGCGGTGGCGACGCACCTGTTCCCGCAACGTCTGGTTTTGCGTCGTGCTCGTGCTTCGATCTTGGAACGCTCGGTGGGCGCGCTCCCGCCAGAGCTGTTCTTGCTTTGCAAGCTGGTGCTGCCGCGTCGAGTTGGCAAGGTGCCAGTTGAGCTCCCCTTTGAGCCTGAAGACTTCGGAGAGAAGGAATTCGCGCTCGTGGCTCTGCTTGGCGCGGTACCGTCGCTTGCGCTCGCATTCATAGAGTCGCTTCGCATCAGTCATACTACTGCGCCGTTGACGGTCCACAGAGAGAGAAAGGTAAATGATGTGCCAACACGAAACACGAGGTGAGGGAGCCGTGCATACTGCGATGTCATTGGCTGAAAATTCCCCCTCATGTCCAATCAATGGCATGTTGACTGCATCGATCGCGGGAAATTTCTTTCGAAGACAGAGTGGACGCACTCCATTGATGGGAAAACAACACATGACCAGAATCATGTGGCCCCTGATTCCTTGCAGTCCAAACACTCTTTCGGCTATTGCTTTGTGCGGCGGATTCACTCGCGTGCAATCAAATACGTGTGTTGAAGGTGGACGTCCCGTTTCGTCGATGAGGCATATATTTCCATTCATTCTTTGATGGGCGACGACAACGAATCCAAAATGAACTTTCCTTGTTAATTCCACTGCACCTCGTCTCTCCTGGCATGATTATTGAATTGGAAAATAGCTCCGTGCCCTGCTGCTCAGCGTCCAAGATATGGGACTATGGCCATTGAGGCGTAACAAGGTTGTTCACGGCACAATATTTTATCTCATTGTCACATCTCCCAAAATCGTTCTCAACCATGTGGCATATGATTTCTTACGCGCGACGGGCACCACTCCAGTGCTAACTGAAGGCCGCCAGAAAGCCATCACAGTTATAGTTACAGGTGTCTGATATATGACAATAAATCCACGCGAAGGGTTTGATGGCCGATGTGCACCACACAATTGGTCGACACATCCACCACAACGTGCGACAAAAAGGTGCGCACTCTAATCCTTCAAGTACTTGTTCGAACATTTTTTTGCGAACTTGACAAGTGCGCACGTCGAATTTGGTTTTGATTGAGTTTGCCATTCAGAGTGATAATTTAACGTGAGCAGCACCTCTTTTGGCACATTCTACTCCACCATGTGTCGATATGACAATTCCTACTTTTAAGGCTGGAGTAGGCTGCTCAGGTAACGTTATAACCAGTGTTTTCAGGCAAATCTCGTACTTTGTCTCCAACAATTATCTACCCTGCAACGATTTATATGTCCTAGTATGGATTACTCGTCTGTGTGTAGGAGCAACCGGTTGGCCAAGTCGCCGTATCGATGGGCCGTTTGTCGTTCAAAGAGCTGCTGCGCCTTGGTTTTCAAGCGAGCCATCGTCACTCCTCTGGTTGGATGGGTTTCGACTCCAAAAACCGACACGAGCGTTTCAAAAGGCGGCGTCTTGTCCGTCGTTCGGATGGGGAATTGCACCATGTTGCTTCGGTAGAGCGTGACGCCGTCGGTGATTTTGTCCATGGTGATCCATGCAAAGCCATTCTGCCGTCTCTGGTTGGCCTGCAGCGGGAGGGCCTCGTCTTCGCTGAGAAAGACGCGAACAAAGACGACCCGGTTTGGCAAAGTGTACCGTCGCAGGATCACAAACGTCGAAATGCGGTGGAAGGTATTGTAGACGCGCTGGTAGAGAAAGTCACCTTCTCGGAGCACAGTCTACAAAAAATACATAAATAACAATCGACATCATACAACAGAGTTGTGTGATGGATATACCTCGTAGCGCTCGTTCGCAAATGAATCCCAGAGGCAATCGGCCACGGTTGTGTAGTCGGCAAAGTATGTGGCTTGGACGTGTGACTCGGACGCGAGAAATTCAAGGCCGTCGGCGTCTGTGTGGATTTGATACCGCATGAAATCGTCCACTAATGTCGACGCGCTATGCGTCACGGTGCAGGTCGAGGATAAAGCCGAGTGAAAAACGCGGTCCGTGAGCCATCGGAAGCCATATTGCCTGGCCGTGGGCTCGGTCAGCAAGGTCGAGTGGAGCCAGCACCGGCCACTGTCCAACGTCTACAGCCATAAAGAAGAGGCACATGAGACATATCCAATCATGACTTGTGTGAACAAACCTGGTCGACCATGCCACCGACCCAGCGATGCAAGAGCGTCATCAAGACTCGATGTCGCCGGAGCTGCTCTCGCAGTGTTGCGTGTTGAACCTGGTTGGCGCTGAAGCCACCTTGATGTAGAAGCGGCCGTGTCGCGCGGGCGGCCGCGGCTTGGCGCTGCTGGGATGCTTTGTGTCGGAGAAGCGACTGAAGCTGGATCTTGAGGTGGAGGACTTGGGCTTGTAGAAGCGCGCGTTCGTTTCGCTGTCGGGCGCGGTACTCGGCCTTGCGTGTGCATTCGGCCAGACGCTTGGCCTCGCTCACGTCGTCATGTAAATGCTTGCCACGGGTGATTGTCGTGTTCATTGGAGGATTGCGAAATGGGCCACGGCGGTTGTGGAAGATGGGAGAGAGCACATCCGCGTGATTTCGAGTGCATCGGTTGGTGGATGCACATCAATGCCATTGGCTGAAAAGATTGATCCAGCCAATCAGGGATATGCTTTATTTCGAACAGGTGTGTGTTTTGGACAGGGCACAGCTCGTCCGAACATTTGGACGAATAATCATAACACCCAAGTGTGTGCAATTCCGACGAAGCGACGCGCTGGATGCAAACGATCAAACGACCGACAGTCACCTGACAACAGGACATGAGAGCTACTTGAACATACTGGCGATCTTTGATATGGTCTTGAAGAACGGAGGAATGCCCCCACATCTATCTCTACAGTTTTGGCTTGGGCGTGTTTGCTCTGAATCCTGGACAGGGGCCACTGGATTGGCTCGCATCGTATGGTACACCCCTTGGAATATTTTTGAGTGGATCGCAAGAAGTGTTTGTATATGCTGTTGGTTTCGCATTGAAAACCCACACCATTCGACGGGAATTCTTGCCATAACGAATTGCACCAATTGTTCAATCTTGCGAGGGCAAACCAAGCCCCTTGGGTTACGGGAGAAAGTTGGCGCACGGTAGAGTGCATCCAATTGAAATCGAGTTAGTGTTTGGGCGCCTTGGTTGGTGATTGACGGGCATACGGCGTCGATGTCGGCGAAGAGCACTCTCGTGACCTCATTGCAGTGTCGATTGTATGAATCGAACCGCTTTTTCTTCTTGTATGTTTGGCTGTTTGGAAATGTTACAATCACACACGCATTCAATATAATCATACGGTATGAAGGTATACATGAACATGTGGTTCAAAGCCAGGCCATGCCTGAGTCCATTTTCGTTGTCAAAGATCAAAGTTGTGATACCGAAAAATATTCTCTGAGACTTCAGAATGGTCAAACAAAGCCAAAGCGACAATACACGGCCGCAACCAAGCGGCTCGTGTTTGGCCTCGAGTAATTGAGCATCTTATTTGGAAAGGTCACATTCTGTCTACTACCTGAGCTCAAATGTAGTTTGAGTGAACACCATTAACGCAGAAAACATGAAACTATGATTACGGTCTTTCTACGAGAATTGTCAAATTGTATTCTATGGGTGCTCGTCAAGTTCCCACAACAGCTCGACCATCAAACAATTCTCGCAACCCTACGATGTTTTGTCAAAGCTACCTTCTTTATGCCACGAGTGATATTCGATAGCGAATCGTAGCAGTAGGGTAAGTCGCTTATCGCGAAAACGTTTTAGTATTCTTGATGACCATAGTCCTCCTAGTCTGCATTGGTCACAAGAGAGGGAAATAAGATGAAAACCACAACGTCCTGTATATGAATTTCACTTGCATCCGTGTATGTATATACTCCACACGATACCATGGTGCCAAGGCGCAAAACATTCTCACCCATGCCAGTGTATTCTCGCCCCCACCACATCGATACAAACTTGGCATCTGTCCATCGAAATCTCAAACCTTTTTCGTTATTCCATGAAATTGACGTTGAATTTCATGTTCACACACTGAATCAAATCTGTTGTGCGGTTCGACAGGTTCTCCGCGTGAATCCATTGACTCAACCGTGGGCACCTCTGGCGATTCGACTTGAATATTCGTATCAGGTGTTTGAGGGGTCTCAGGCGTTGCTGCAGTCTCGTGTCCATGTCGTCGTGCCGTCTGGTCATATTGGCTTAGAGAAATCGTTGAATGTTGTTTTCCATGCGAGCCAAGATGACGTCGCGGGTGACACCCATGACCCGCGCAATGTGGTCGAACGTTGCGATTCCAACGGTCGAGACTGCGGGCGACTGAAAGAAACGGCTCCGATAGAGCGTGACGTCGTCTGCGATGCGATCGAACGTGGTACGGCCAAATCCATGGTGGCGCCACTGGTTGGCTTCAAGGGGCAGGCATTCGTCTTCACGCAAATACAACTGCACAATCACAACATGGCCCGACAGATCGTACCGCCGCAAGAGCTCAAACCGACTTAGACTGTACCGTGGTTTGTAGTGCCGCTGGTAGAGAAACCCTCCGCTCGACAGCACAGCCTAGAGGATTGACTCAGTTGTCAGCTTGGCGAGATACGACCACGCGTCTCCGGTAAACGACTCCTACAAACTATCGGCCACATACATAAAATCGGCAAAGTACGTCGATTGGACGCGCGCGACGGTGCCAAGAACAGCCATCTTGGTCCATTTGGCACGCAGGGTCGAGTTTTGAATTTGGTTGGCACTGAAAGCTCCATGGTGGAGTGGCCTTTGCACAGCCGCGACATGGCGCTGCTGGGACGCCTTGTGTCGAAGATGAATTTGCAGGTGGGTTTGGAGGAGCTGGACTTCGGCGTGAAGAATAGCGCGTTCGTGGCGCTGCCTGGCACGGTATTCGGCCTTGTGTGAACATTCCGCGAGACGCTTGGCCTCGATGGCACCGGTGTCGACGTCGTCGTGACGGAGCATATCCATGTTTGGCAACAAAAGGATGTCGCAGCCAACACGTTGCAAGCGATACCGTGCAAGATTGTGTCTAAATATAAACAGAAGGCAGTATTTTTGATTGGCTGACAGGACGAAATGAGCCGAGCGCGATTTTTTTACGGCCGTGTGCAACGCGACACAAAAAGGCCGCTGAGATCGTGGCCACGAACAAACGACACTCGATTGTTGACGAGATTGTTGACAACATAGCTCGAGCGAGCGCCAAGGTCATGTCATGGGAGGGTGGGTACTGGTATTCGCTTATTGGAATGGTTGTAAATCGCCTGGAATGTGCTCTAGTAAAGCCAATAGTCATCCTTGAACAAACACAAATCCACAGCGTATGGTATGCGAGAAAAACATCGCGTGGGTAATCCTGAGTCCGCTACTGTACGAGGGTGGGGTCGTCGATGCCTTGACAACGATATTTGCCCACGTTTTTGGTCAACATTTTTGAGTTGCGCACTGACCTTGCCTGCGTTCATCGCCATCTCCGTTCAAGTGGTGCTATTATATTGGATGAAAGGCATAACGTGTGGCAACACGCACGCAAATACTAGTACAACGTTAAGAGACAGACGTTTCCAATGACTACGAACCGATTTTTTGGCGGAAGGAAATCCAGCGTGATCGAAAATATGAGCTTAGACCAAGCTGAAGTGTACCACCCACAGTGCAAACATTCTGAAGCATCGCTTGGAGTAGACTTGTTATTCTACAAGGCGAACTTCCCATGGCATATAACTGTGACACGAAACCTTGCCTTTCTTCCACCAGGCAACAAAATCGATGACATCAACGAATAATTTGTTCTTGGTGATCATTCTGTTCGCCCCTATAACAATCCACAGGAGTGGTACCACGGACGGCCACGAGAAGTCGTGTGAAGGATTATACGTGGCACGACGTGGTTGGGGTTTGTCCTTGCAGAAGGTGCGCTACATTCACGAGGCGCCGACTCGATTGTCTTGGACTTGTGCGTTGGTGGTGACCCTGGCGACAACCACTTGTCGGCATGAATGATTTGCTACACTCAACCCCGCTGCAAATCGTTCAAGCATGGTTGGGCCATGGGAGAATGCGATAATTTCCGACTCGAGCCGCTTGCGTTCATCGCGTTGCGTGGCACATACCCTGCCTCCCGAGAGGTTGCGGCCACGCGCTTTGCTTCAACGGTGCTGTGGTCTACGTTGGCCACAACGTCCATCGCAAACAAAGTTGGCGTGGGAAAAAGAAAAGGAAATGTTCGTGATTCATAATGCTATCGTTGTGTGTGATAAATTGTGGGTGGGATCGAATATTGATTGGTTGTTATATTTTATTAAGTCGAATTGATTGGTATAATATTTTTGAGAGAGCCAATGACATCGTGCCAATATTCTTGAAACTGAGGTGAAAAAAGCCACGGTTGAACACCGACAGGACACTGTTCAATCACAAAGATAGAAAGGTCACATTTGCGGGGCCAACGAGTATGCTCAAGGAGCATTAGCCGTCCCGATGACTATTGCGCCACAAGGCAGCGTCTATCATGTCTGAGATCGTAGCTGCGTATGGTATGCTCAGCAACTTGGCTGTTGGGGTGCGATCGACACTTGCGCATTTTCTGCGATATTTACTCATAAGTATTTTTCAACAATGACGCATTTATATGGCTTCCTGAGAAAAACTTACATTTTTTACCGATATTTCGGGCGAAACGCGTCAGATCTTCTTCGTGGGTTGAACCTGAATGTTCTGGCGCTCGTTTTGGGCACGCGGGAGAACAAGCTCATTCTGGAATTTGCTCAGTCAAGCGGGATACCACAAGCTCCTCATTAAAATGGAAGATTAAGCCCGAGTTGCCCCTCTCGACACCAAGGCGACGAGATGAGTATCCATGAAGATGATGTCAATGTTATGCCAAGGAGGTACAAGTCCTGTTGCGGTGCGATCTGACGCCCTGACAGAATGCTCGTCGAAACTACAAGCGCTATAGCAGTCAAGAACGCCAACGTGTCGTTGGTGCTTACGATGCTGGTGGTGGGTGATTGGAATCCTCAGCGTTATTATCAACACGTCAACAACTTTTTCCTTGCGTATTGAGTGATGACCCAAAATGAATGACAGCTTGGCGAAATATAAGCTCCAACATGCCATTATGAATGCCATTGTTGCAAATTGAATGGCCACGAGGCCAAACATAATGCCTCGAAGCGCACCCCGTGCCAAATATAAACACCACGGTGCCAAATATAGTGCCCCGGAAGCGAAAAATAAACGAGATGGTTCCAAATAAAATGACAATCGTGCCAATTGACCTGAAAAAAGGTGTTGTAGCTCGTTTGTGATGTAAATCGATCATTGTCAACCATACCCGCAAAACTGGGATATTTCAACGCGAGTAAATCGATGCAAATTTGGTTTCGATTTGAGTCATTTTGATTGGATCAGAGCAATAGACCCACATTGAATTACGTAGCACAATACAACCCAACAACGCAACAAATTTATCCCAATGAACCCACAAGTCGTGGCATTTTCAACAGGCCAGCTCCCAGAATACAATTAAGTGCCATGTGAAAAACCTTTGAACTGGTGTAATTCATGGGCAGTCCGTCGCACTCTAGTGCCTTGTCGAAACCAGTGCCGTCCGTACCACGTTTCATCCGTCTTGAACACTTACCCTTCTCTCTTGGATCCGCAGGCGGTTGTTGAATTGGTCAACCAGCCAATCGCCTTGTTTCTCGACTCCATTTTGCGCATGCTGTATCATTTGTGTCCAAATGCACTCGCGGGACGGTTGTGCAGGGATGCCAAACATCTCAGCAGCTTGGTTAAACGTAAGCGGAGCCAGCTGCAGCGTGTGCGTGCGGCAGAGTGTCACGTCGGGCGCGATCTCCTGCAAAACGGTCCAGCCAAACCCATGCGGTCGAAACTCGTTGGCGTGGCGGGGGATGCATTCGTCGTCGCGGATGTACACGTAGACAACGACGACACGACTGGCGATGGCATAGCGCCGTGTGAGCATGAGCAGCGTCTTTTTCTGGCGGGGGTTGGTCACCCGCTGGTATTGAAATGTGGCGTCGCCTTCGATGGCCTACAAAACGCAGCGCAAACTACCAACAAATGAAAAAGGCCAAAGTCAAAGTACCTCAGCGAGACTTCCGTTGGGCCGCTCAGACGCTACAATATCCCCCCAGAGCCATGTTGCCAACTGCTCAACGCTGCCCAAGACAGTGACTTGGTGGTGGTGTTCTAACCCAAGACAAGCAAAGTCCCAGTCATCCGCGTGCATGGTCGCCACGGCAAAGTCCCGCACATTGCTAGTAGTCGCGTGTTCTGCGATAGCTGAGTGAAAGACGCGGTCCGTGAGCCATCGATAGCCACATTGCCGGGCCTCGGGGTCCCCAAGTAGCGTCGAATGCAGCCACGGCGTTCCATCTTGTGGGGTCTATGTGCGCTTGAGTCGTCGATCGAGGAATGCCATCGCACCGGCCCGATGGAGAGGTGAACCCATCGAAGAAGAACGTCGATGAGTCGACGGTTGCGATGGACTTGGTTCATCAGCTTCTTTCGCTCGGTCTCTGGCACTTTGCTTGACGAGAGAAGCCAAGATGCCATGTCCTTGAGTCGACGCCGTCTTGCTTGGCTCTGTGATTGCTCGGCAATGTTGGCGGGGCTGGCGACGAGCTGTTGTTGCTGTTCCAGAGCTTTCCTTGCGCGGTACCGTCGCTTCCGCTCCCGTTCATATTTGCGCCGCCATTCCATTGGCGCTGCCCTCCGTGCGACGTTGAATGCACCGAGTATTTTTATCCTCAAGATTCTTTCATGTCGGTATTTTGGGTGCGACTTGTCTCTTGGAAAACAAGAGTGCTTGGAGGCAGGGCGCACCCAAGGCATGCCAACGACAGTTTTGGTGTTATGTTGGAATAGTCTTTGGGTCGTTCTTCCGCCGATCACAAATTCAACGCATTATTTGACTTGTGGTCGCCAATATCTTTTCTGGCGTTACAACGAATATCCGCCACGGCACACGACCAAAAGGGAAATATTGCACCGTTGTCGACTCAATAAATCTTTCTAGTCGTCGTTAACATTCCTGCAGTGGCGGGGCAGTCGCATTGGCTTCCACATCCTTGAGCTCAAGCTGTGTCAATCCGTCGTTGATCGTTTCCATCATGTCTTTGGCTTGGGCCACCACACCTTGCATGATTCGATTTTGCATGCGCGCCAACACCACGTCCTGGCTCGCATGCGGCTCGATGCGAAACCGCGCGGCCGCCTGCTCGAACGTGACGTTGGCAAACTGAGTCGTCCGCGTCCGGCAGAGCGTTACGTCGTCCGTGATGCGTTCCATGGACGTCCAACCAAACCCGTGTGGTCGAAAGTGGTCAGGCTCGAGCGGAAAACATTCGTCGTCGCGGATGTAGACGTAAACAAACACGACACGCTGGTGGGTGACGTGGTACCGCCGCGCGAGCATGAGAATGGTGCTGCGCCGAGAGGGGCTTTGAATGTGCTGGTACCGAAACCGATCGTCCCCGGCCAAGACCTAGGTAGCACCCTCAAGTATGGTCTTGGTGGTTGATGCATACGGTGAGCGTGCCGCCGTCGGGGCGGGGCGTCGTGTCGGTCGCATCCTCCCACACCACCCGCGCCACGCGCTCGTAGTTGGCAAAGAAGGTCGTTTGGTGGGTATTTTCAATCCCATGGATGTCGCACGCGTCTTCACCCGTGATTAAGCCGGCCCACGCGCCATCGTCGACCGAACTGTCGACGGCAACGGCCCCGACAGCCGAGTGGAAGACGCGGTCCGTGAGCCACTTGTAGCCGACTTGCCGTGCGTCACGGTCAGCCAAGAGTGTCGAATGAAGCCATGGACTGTTTTCACGCAGTGTCTACTTGGACGTATTCATCGAAGAGGCGACACTGACATACCGGCTGGATCGACGCTTTGACCCAGGTTTGAAGCAATTGGAGTAATCGGCGCTGGCGTCGGACTTGTTCAACAAGCGCTTTGTCTTTCAAGAGCGCCTTTTGTTGGCTCGTGATACCTCGTGTACACCGCCGCGCCAGTTCTTGGCTCAAGTCGAGAACTTGCTCGCGGAGCAGTTGCAGGTCCGTGTGGACATTTTGCCGGTACTGTCGCTTCCGTTCGCGCTCGTACTCTCGAATAGACTCCAAGTCTGGCTCTGGCACAACTTCAGCTCGAGTTTGTTCCTTGAGTCGCTTGTTCCGGAGTTCGGCGCGGTACCGCCGCTTCCGATCCCGCTCGTACTGCCGCCTGGCGTCGTCCATGATGGATGCGCAGTGCCGTGGGTGTCGGGATAAATTTACCAGAAAGTAGCGTATATTTCACCAGGGTGTGCGTCGAAGTAATTCGACTTACTTTTGTCATCATTTAAATGGATTAGAATATAATTTTAACAAAAACGTCATTTATTTGAGGAACTACTTATACTACTACTGGAGTACTACTAGTAGTTGTACGAGTCAATATTCTACTTCGAAATAAATATGAATTATGAGTTGCTTTCAATCGCTCTATTCCTTCTCAAAATGGTTAAATAACTTGTCGGTTGCAACTCAATCATTCAATATTATGCAAAATTGACCCCTCTGCTCCCACACTGTGCATTCGTTGAGCAAGTGTGCCAGACAATTGACTTGGACAGAAAGTGTGAGGTGCGTATCGGGAGAGGGGGGTTTGCTCGCATGGCTTGTTTTACATGCAAAGCCAAAGCCACGTGAGCGGTCAACTTGGAAAGCATACGTCGTTCCTGATGTCGACGAAGTAAACGATTATGATACGACGCGCTCCGAGCATGTGCTCTGGGTTGAGGACCTGATGGAAAATTAAAATTTGATGTTAA
>VJMH01005375.1:0-63695 GCA_009835185.1 Aphanomyces stellatus | reverse complement strand
TCGGGGTACTCCCTCTCTCGCTGCACGGGGTGCGCACCAGGTACCCCGCCACGTGCATTTGCCACGTCACCAGCCTTGTTGAGCCCCAACTCACCCACAACATGGTACCTCCAATATGCAAGCAACGAGTCGGTCATCCTTGGTGACACACGCGACACTCGTGACTCGCTGATTGTGCTCGCAACCTCGCCATCCGAAGTTGGCGTCGGTGTGTATGCAGTGTCGTCAATGAGCGGGGGCATGACATGGCGATGCGGGGACCTTGGCGGCGGCCGCATCGTGTTGGTGTCGTATTACACCAAATACCCACTGGCAGTCGCTCAATCGGGGTCGTATCCGAATCAAGTGATTGTCAACTCGACTATGAAGCAGACTGATCCTTGGGCCATTTGGACTGTCACGGATCTCACGCGTCCATATGTGTCTGTGTTCCCCCCCCCTGCCACCCCCTCCCCACCGGTCCCCACAACGGCGTCACTTGTCTCGCCCTGCAACGTTGTGGACGGCGACGTGGTGACTCTTCAGTCGGACACGGGCAACTTTATCGCGCGTTGCCATGGCTGCATCCCGAACGCAATGTACCCTGACGCTGCATTTGTGCCTAACACGACCAACGCCTCGTCTGCCAACTGGAAGGTCTTCAACACAGGCACGGGCAAACTGGCCTTTCAAGCCGATTCGGGCAAGTTCCTTGCGCGATGCAATGGCTGTGCTCCTACGACTCCTGACCAAGCATTTGTGCATGTCTCAGACTGGCAGGGTCAGCCGTGGGCCCAGTGGACGTGTGTCGATCTTGGCAAAGGCAAAGTCGCGCTCCAAGCTGACTCGGGTAACTTTTTAGCACGCTGCAATGGCTGCGAACGCGGCACGGCGTACGCTGACTCGGCCACGGTCTACATGAACACGTGGCAGAACGCTCCGTGGGCGCAATGGTCTCTTGTGGATCAAACACCACGCACAGGTGCCTTCTTGGGTGCTGATTCGGCGCGCCATCGCTGCGGCCAATAGAGACGTCCCAGAATATTCGTAATTGTTGAATACATACGTGTCTTGGTTTCTGCGATGTGTTGGGAGTACATCGGACATCAGGTGCGAGTGTGACGGATTTGTGTCATCGGATGAGCTGGCGTTGCTCTGAACCAAGCCCTCTCACCGTCGTCCTCTCTTCAACGTCCTGGAACCTTCTTCTGATCGAAGGATTCCCAGCCAATCGTGCGGCTACGTTAACTGTAGAACATTAGATCGCTTAGATCAGTTTGCTAAATCACTTCTAAATATCCCTACAAGCACACTTGGACTGCTGTATACTGGTCTTTCTGTGGCGAAGCCGTGGGTATTCGGCCCTGAAGCAGACTTTTATCCGAGCGATAGTCGATCCCGTCGATGATATTTGTGGCACCGCGTCATCCCCCTCGACCGTCATACGAGCAACAGGCTCCTTGCTGAGGGACGCAATGGGGACGTTGCGTTGGTTGACAAGTGCAGTAGCATTCGGGAGGCCCTTTGACCAGGCTAGTCTCGAGGCTCAAATGGATGGTGCAGAGGCTATTTCTGTTTTTCCAAGAGAAATTTAACTTGAATCACCAATCAGCCATTGCCCGGGGATGTGGCACGCCAGAATTAGGAATAGACAAAGCCTCGCCCAGGTTGACGCCCCGAATAATTTGTCGTCGTTGCCCTGTCATGTTGCGTGGAATCGAAGGCACTGCGAATCGCAGGCACATGAGGTGCTGATGCCAGCGACCATACTCGGTAAAACTAAGGCGGCGCTGATACAGTGGCAGCAAGGTTGAAACGAAGTGTTTGATATCAATCAGGAGTCAGGGAGCAATTTTGTCTTGCGTCACACGAGGCTTCTTGTTTGTTATCAAATTCGAAGGCATCGTCTACGTTTCCAAGCAAGTATAGGACGTCCGCCAATTCTTTCAACTGCGTCGTGATATCCAGCTAAACGTTTGTTAAGTGCATGTGGAAGAAGGCTCAATTTGAATGTTTGACAATTCGCCATTCGGATATCCCGCCATTCAAAGCAGCGTCGATCACGCACGATTACACTCACAAAAAGGTCAACTGCCTTGCACCGACGACAAAGAATTCGATCATTTCCACTCGGAGGACCTGGTGCTGTGCTGGCAAATGCTGGCACTATGTCCAAGCTATTCGGCACTCTGAAGTCGGTTCTATTCTCATATATTTTGGCTACATCGAGTCAGTCAATTCATTGAGAGTTGCTTTTGTTGTGTTTGAGTGTCATACGGTCGGTAGCTCTCGTCGTTGTGGCCGTGTCCACTTCCTTTCATTGGACAAAATATCGACCCTGGGTAGAATGTATAGTTAACTCTTCTCTGACCTATTTGTACCAAAAAACATGTGCAAACTTCAAGTGTAATATATAGACATAGTTATTCTATTCACATAATTTTGAGCTAAATTATTCCCCAGGGTGGTCGAAATAACTGTAGTGCTGGATTCCAAGCAACATCTGATCTGTGTTTGAAACGACCATGTGGTACGTGGTGAATTGAGTTGGATTATACTGTTTTTTAAGTAAACCCGGCCTAGGGCCGTATACAAGTACCAAGTTGTGGTACCGCTACGCCTATTTTGACGCACCAGCTGGATCTGGGGCGGTTGGCAATCTTCGCATATTTGTCGTGCTGACGCTTCATGCCATGTGGTACGTGGATACCTGTCTGCGCAGAACGCGGGCAATCACGACCATGCGGTACGAGCGCAGGGGTGGATACGTGACTGCGCAGAACGCGGACAATTCCGAACGGCAACCCTAGCTGCTCCAAAGTTCATAATTCAATTCGATATCGATTCAAGATGCACACCCTCCTTCACTCGTTGGCCCTCATCGCAACGGCTGCTAATGCGGCGGACCTTGGCTGCCCCTACGTCAACTGGACAACCATTTCAGCCATTCAATCGTTCAACAAAAACACGTCGCAGTATGAAATTGTCGACCGTGACTGCAACATCCTGCCCAACACGACTGCGTTTCAAGCCATCGGTGACATTGAAAATTCGATGGAAACCCGTGTCGAGTACAAGAATATGCCGTGGCTCGTGGACATTGAACACGCGCTCTGGCCTCGGTTCATGTCTTCATTGTACGTGTAAATTCATCGACCAACTTATTCATGACGACCACAGGACGCTGCAAAATGTCGGTGTGCCATCGTTGAAAGCCATTGGTGGCGTGACCCAAGATTGGGCCAACGGACGCCGTCAAAGCGCATGGAAGAAGGGCATGGAGCAATTGTACGAGTGGGTCATAAATCCTTTTTCAAATGAAGTTGTGGTAGGTCGTTGACGAACATGGCGATTGATGCGATGCCAGTCAATTTGCCAAAGCATACCATGTATATGTCGTTCGCGAATGTGTCGGTCTCCAACATGGCGTCATTTGCCGCAATTCGCCCTTATAAATTGTACGTGTGGCGGGTGCTCTTTCGTTGTGACTGACGCACGTTCCATAGGGACTTGAGGGTCGTGCCGGATCTTCGCCTTGAAAACCTTGACTATGGCAGTTTGGCCATGTTGAGCATTAGCAACACCAACGTCAAAGCCATTTCGAACGTCCAATTCAAAGATGCCACGTATCTGTACGAACCCACTGGTCTCGTTTAATTTTCACGTCCACGACTGCAGGAGCTTTAGCAATGTCACAATCGACGCGATCCACGACATTGAAGTTCGCGACCTCAACCGGGTGTACGAAACATCCCTCTCTCCAATACTCGTACTAATATCATATGTTCTAGTTGGTTCACAAACGCCCGAGTCTCCAATTGGCTCATGGATGCCAAAACATTCTATGTTTTCAACTCGATGCCCCAAAGTGAGTGGCGGCCTCAATCCGGTGGCGTTGGATTGTCCTTGGGCTGGAATCTCAAGGATTCGTCCTTTACATACGACAAGTCTCTCTGCGACAAACAAAGCGGATCCGTCAAAACCCTCTGGTCGCAAGCCAACTTGGTTGTCTGTGTGCTCCCCCAACCCTCGTTTGGTACGATTCTGTGACTGAGGTCGTAATGACACCCCTCGGTAGAAACGGGCTCCAATGCGGTTGTTGTTATTGGCGTCTCAGCCGCCTCGGTCATTGTATTGGCTGGTGTCCTCGTTATCATGTACCGCAAAAAGGTGGCTGCCTTGACCAGCAAATACGAGTCCACGCGCTCGCCAACGTTTACGGCAAAGTCGATTGCGTAAGGTCTTGACCACCGCCAGAAAATTGGCTACATGCGATGCCACGAGAGAATTGCAATTTGCATGAGAAACGTTCAATACAGTTGTGTTTACCTTTCGTTGGCAATCTAGCTCTCGTATATTATGCCGTGAAACATTTCTAGCCGTGCGACATCAAGTAATACCTGTCGCATCATGCGTTTGTGTTTGATGGACTTGATGCGACTGGGTACACAATCGGTTGATACTTGTTTGTCGATTGCGTCATCATAGTTCATGCGCGAGTGAGAACTTGTAGAAGTTCAAGCGATGGTCGTTCTATGTGCTGCCTTGCCGATCGCACGATCAAGTGCGGATTTCGAGGCATCTTCGAACGCCGGTACGATAAAATTTCATCTCAGTGGCTCAATAGTCGAAACAAACTTGCCCTTGTTGACGCAGTCTCGCTCGGTTTTGTCATCGTATTGGTCTGTCAATCAAGTTTATTATCTCTACTTTCAGAAACAACCGGAGGGCTGTGAAACTATCGACGAATACCGTCTCAATTACATGAAAATATATCGATGTCCACTTCAACCAAAACCACATATTCCAGGCCCACGACGTTGCCTTCGCAGCAAAAGCCCACAAACACGCCCGAACGAAGCACGGCGCGCAGGCAACGAGACCAGACAATGACCATTGCGGACGACGCAAACGAGAGCGCTCCTTTTGTGACGGATTTGTGTCGTCGGATGAGCTGGCGTTGCTCTGAACCAAGCCCTCTCACCGTCGTCCTCTCTGCAACGTCCTGGAACCTTTCTTCTGATCGAAGAATTCCCAGCCAATCGTGCGGCTAAAAGTCAAGACGTCAACTGTAGAACATTAGGACGCTTAGATCAGTTTGCCTGCAAGCACACTCGGACTGCTGTATATTGGTCTTTCTGTGGCGAAGCCGTGGGTATTCGGCCCTGAAGCGGACTTTGTCCGAGCGATCGTCGATCCCGTCGATGATCTTCGTGGCGCCGCGTTATCCCCCGCGACCGTCATACGTAGGCAGCCAAGTGACACAGCATGTCCGTTTCGAACGAGGTTGTCGAAATTATCCAGTCGATTGAGCTAGGAAATGCTGGCAATGTAGAGCCCTATTCCGTTTGGATGGCCATGAGTGTCGTCACACAATGTGCCATCAGCAGGTGGCAGCCATGTGCCAAGATTGGGGCATTGATTTGTAGGTGTTTAGTATATCTTGAAAAGGACTAAAAGGCTTCGTTCAATCGACAGCAGCTGATCGTATGTCTTTCAGTTGTTAGAACGTTCTCTATAAAAGCACGAACGGTGAAACACAAAACTACACTTATTCGTCAGAATGGTCACTGATTTCGGAGTTTGCGTATTTCCGTTTGAATCATAAAAGCTAACGCCATAGCTGAGGGGCGGTCGTCTGGGTTTCGAGAGAGATATTGCAATGCAAGGCCATGTCTCGAAGCCAAACTGGCATGTGGTTGGAAAAAGATGGCCGGAGCTCCCCCGCCGCCACTTTGCTCGATATACCAAAATCCGATATGAGCGAGCCGCTGGTTGGGTTTGTCAAGTCTTGGAACGGAATTTGATGCGAGTCATATTCAGACAAAACCATGCCTACGATGTATTTATGAGATGGCTGTCACGATTGACTTACCAAACGAGTAGATGTCGGCTGCCACAGTGTAGAAATTTTTCAAGATGACTTCAGGTGCCATCCATCGGAGTGTACCGACGCCCATGGTCATTGTTTGTTTTTCATCTTCTTTGGAAATGCCAAAATCAACCAATTTCGTGCCCTTGGCCGAGTCCAATAGTATGTTTCTCGACTTGAGGTCACGATGGATAATAATCAACGAGTGCAAATACACCAACCCTTCCACAATGCTGTGAATTTGCACAAGCTTGTGCGACCAAGCAAATTCGTCTGGACTGTGGGTGGCCACATACTCAGATCGCCCCCGTCCATCAATTCCATCACGCATTTCAGCGTCCGTGGCCGAGTCCAACACGCACCAATCAATTTGACAACTCGGGGCGAATCAAACTTGCTCATGAGCGCGATCTCTTCCACAAACGACTGAAGTTGCGCCACAGTGATGACGTTGGCATGTAATTTCTTGGTTCCCCGCAGAAAGTTCTGAGCCAAACATCAGCAAATGCCCCAGAGCCCAAAGCCTTGTCGAGAGCAATCTCTTTCTCATCAATTCGAACGATATCGAGTACTTGCATGTTAAGACTGCTTTCGTCTTGGACGGAGAAATCAGTAGAGTTTACTGTGCGCTGAAATTCGACCTTCAAGGCAATGAAATGTTTGCGCCAGAAGACACCGATCGCTGTCATCAAAAGAACCAGTCCTCCGATGGAGAGCCCCACAATCAAGCTCACGTTGATGGTTGACGTGGGTGCTATAACGTGATCACAAAAATCAAATACGCAATTGAATAGACCATGCTACCTGAGGAAGACTTGAAGCCAGCGCCAACACAAACTGAAGAATTGGGGACAGCCGATGACCACAGGGGGCGCAACATTCCTCCTCCGTTTGTACACTTTGTTGGGTCGTACGCCAGAGATACCGATTTCAGAATGGATTTATTGCCCAATCCGTCTAGCAGATTGAATGTTTTGTTGTCCATTGCCCAGTTGGTAATGTTGGTCGAGTGTATGTTCCTAAGAATTTTAGGAGCCGTCATCGCTCGGCTTTGGCACAAAGAACGTACATAAACTGAAGCTCGTGGAGGTTGAGATTTTCGATCGACAGGATGGAAACATTTCTCAACTCCCTAGTCAAAAATAATGAGTCTAGGCGGCCCACGACCCTAGGAATATAATTTTTGGACGCCTTGAAAATTAACGTCTGAGATTGTAATGGCAGATTGGTTGACCATGGACCTACGATAAGTGTATGATGCAAGCAATGGATTGCAGACACCACGTACAGCTTGATCAGAGTTGGCTAGAATATATCTTGTATTGGATGAATGTTCATGTCGCTACCCGTTGCAATTCATGCGCCAACTGGCACGATTTGCATCTTCTTACATAATGTGGTAGTTTGTTTATAGCATCTTCGTTTATTCCTCGTCATATACAACGGTAGTATGCTATCATTCGTTTCTCTCGTTGCTCTACTTTCAAATGCGCCCCTAATTGACCCACCTTCCCATTTCAATTACCACATAGACGCAGTCAACATTTCCTCGGCACCGGGATCGTGCTGGTTGCCATGGAGCAACTGTCTTTGCAATTATGGTTACACTCGTTTGAAAATACATATATCAAATGCCCACTGCGAAACCACCTACGCTAGACCCAAGACGTTGCCTTCGCGGCACAAGTCTACAAACGCGCCCGATCCTTGCTTTAGCAACACTTGCGGGGCGTCGTTCTCCACCACACATCCTTGGTCCAGCACCACAATGCGGTCGCAGGCGAGCACGCTATCGAGTCGGTGGGCGATCGTAATGACCGTCGACGTGGCAAATTCGTCGCGGATGACTTGCTGCAGTTGGTGGTCCGTGGCTCGGTCAATGGCCGCTGTGGCTTCGTCAAAGATGACAACTTTAGCACGACGGAGGAGGGCGCGGGCGAGGCACAGCATCTGTCGCTCGCCAAGGCTCCAATTGTCGCCGCCATTGTCGATCAGACTCTGCAGTTTGAGCTCCCCAAGGTGACTCGTGAGTTGCACGCGGTTCAAAACATCCCAGAGCTCGGCATCCGAGTATTGGCTGTCGGTCGGATCAAGGTAACGCCGGACCGTGCCTTCGGGGAAGGTTGGGGTTTGGGGCACGATGGCCACGTTGGCGCGCAACGCGTGGAGCCCGACCGCCGAGGTGTCGATGCCATCGATCGTGATTGTGCCGGCGGCCAGTTCGTTCATGCGAAAGAGCGCCATGATCAAACTCGACTTGCCAGCGCCAGTGCGGCCAACGACACCGACCTTTTCGCCAGCCTCGATGTCCAAGTTGATGTCATGAAGGGCCAGCGGCATGGCCTCGCGGTAACGAAACGCCACGTCACGAAATTGAATCGCACCTGCGTGTGGCCACGGCCGAGGCAAGTGCGCATCACGTGGTAAGACTGCCGGGGCTTCTTGTTCCAAGTGGTTGTTGGGGGCAGCAGCGTACTCGAGGAGACGTTCGGGGGCGACCATGGCTGTTTCAAGCATGGACCACACGCTGACCATGGCTTCCAACTGCGTCGTGATGTCGAGCGCATAGTTGAACACCAAACCGACGAGCCCAACATGGAGCGAGTCGCGCAACGCAACAAGCGACACGGTTGTCACGAGCAACAGCGACGCGCTGAGGAGTTGCATGCGGCAGGCAAACCACTGGCCCAAAATGTCCTTCATCAAGCCGGCGGCGTGCACCGCGTCGACGTTGGCGTGGTGTACATGCTGGAACCGGTGTGTGTGGCCAAACGCGCGGACTATCGTGGCGCCGTCGATTGACTCGGCGAGCGTTGTGAGCAGCGGCGATCGAATGGCTTTGGCGAGGCGTTCACAGTCACGGGCGGGGCGGATGTAGACGCGGCCGACAGAGGCGTAGACGGCGAGGAGCGGAAGGAGGAGCAACGAGATGAATTGGAGCGCGTAGGCGATTGCGCCGAGCGAAAAGAGCAACAAAAAGGACGTGGCGAAAAAGTAACTCAAGATGAGGGGAATCATCGTGTCCAGTTGGCCCAAGTCGCCGCCAAACCGCGTGAGGAGGTCGCCGAGCGGTGTCGTGTCAAAGAAACGCAGCGGTGCGTGGAGCAATGCCGACGTTATCCGGTCGAAAAACGACGTCGAAGCACGAAGACCCGCGCGGGCAATCACAAGCGTCCGGACAATGACCATCAAAGCCGACGCGAGCGAGAGCGATGCGTAGACAGCCAAGTGATACGGCGCGTCCGCTTCGAACGAGGTTGTCAAAATTGTCCAGTCGCTGAGCCAGAGGACGCTGGCAATGTAGAGGCCTTGCCATAGCGTTTGGATGACCACGAGCGTGAACACAACGGACCAGCCGCCAGTGGCAGCCATGTAGCCATGTAAGACAGGGCCAGTGAGGTGGCTCGAGTCTGTCTTTTGTTTGTCTGATGGCAACTTGGTTGAAAGCAGCGGAGACTCTTCGTTCGAGTTTCCGTGCAGGGGTGTGGCGGGCGATGATGTGGCATCAACTCGTTTGCAATCGACTGGGTTGATATCGCTTGGCGACACAAACGAAGCGAGTGGTGGCAAGGCATTCTCAGGCAAACTGACTTGACCGCGTGTCGTCGTTGCCGTTGTGCTGACCACACGACCCGCGTCCATTTCGATGACAAGGTCCACGTGTGGAGACGCAATAATGTCTTGGCTGTGCGTGACCAAGAGCACCGTTTTGTGGCAGAGGAGGCCAAGAATGCACTTGGCAAAGATTTCTTGCTGGACAAGGGCATCGACGGCTGCGAACGGCGCGTCCAAAACGTACACGTCGGCGTCGCTGTAGACGGCGCGCGCGAGGGCGATCCGGGCTTTCTGGCCACCCGAGACAGTCACGCCTTTGATCTCGGTGCGATCGTCGAGCTGGTTGAGGTCCTCCGTGAGGGCACACGCCTCCACGACGGCATTGTATCGAACGGGGTCGTACGGTCGACCAAAGAGGATGTTGTCGCGGATCGAGAGCTGCTGGACCCATGGCTCTTGGCCCGCATAGGCAACGCGGCCCGCGACCCCGACCGACCCGCTTCGTTTGTGCAAGTTGCCGAGCACGACATGGCAGAGTGCCGACTTGCCGGCCCCGACAGCGCCGTGCACGACTGCGAGGTGGCCGCGAGGGATCGAAATGTTCAAGTCTTGAAACAAAGAAGTTGTTCCGTCGATGGTGGTCGTGGACGTCGCATCGTCCCATGAAAAGCAGCCACGTTCAATTTGAATGGCCACGTCACTTGATGGTGGCAGTGCCGTGACTCCATCGAGGGTTCGCTCGGGCAATCCAAGAAAGGTCTCAAAGCGGACGTACGAGACTGACGCTTGCATACACGTGGCGACGAGTTGTGGCAGACGGAGCATCGGCGATTTGATCGTGTTGAAGAGTGCGAGCGACGCAAACACTTTGGACGCGGTCAGCGGTTGTTGGAGCACAAGCACATACGTCGCAAACGAGACGGTCGAGAGCACGACCGGGGCAATGTAGTTGCTTGCAATCGTGTACGTGCGCCAGACAAAATCGCGCCAAAGTGCTGTGACTTCGTCGGCCCGACGCGCGTCGAGGTCGCCCTTGTGGCGCGTTTCGGCAGCGTCCCATTTGACGGCATCCATGTGTCCAAAGACAAACGTGACGAGTTGCATGCGCGCGTCCTTCTTGGTCATGAGGACACTCCAGTTATCACGCTGGCCCGTGGCGATGCCGCGGTTAACGTAGAAGGAGGCGACGAGAACAGCGATGCCTGGCAGCATGGCAGCCCCAAGTTGAAGCCAGAGAAGACCAAGGAGCGCGAAGACGTGGAGTGGCAGGATCCACACTTGATTGATTTGGTATACGACTGCATTGAGCGTCCATAGATCTGCGCCAAAGAGGTTTGAAAGGCTGCCCATGTTGGTCGACTGCCGCAAGGACATGGCTTTTTCGTACACGAGGCTTTGGACGGCCGCTGAGAATGCCACGTAATTGCGTTCGAGCAACCAATCGGATTGCGTCTGGAGCACCATTTGGACGACTTTAACGCCCGAGAGCCCAGCGACCGCGACAAGCAGATCGGATGACGTGGCAGACTCGACAGCCGACACGACGTACGCCAACACGACGGGTCCCGAGAGCGAGCAGAGCATGGTCGCGAGTTGGAGCATGCCAACGACGGCTGTGGGCCACCCAATGAGTGATAGAGATGCTTGGAAAAGCGAGCGCGTGGCGCGGAAGCGCGGCGTAAAGGCCGGGTCGATGGCGGCGCACGTGAGCGAGGGCTGGAGCGGCCAGACGTCCGACGGCACGAGCGGGCGGGTGTTGCCAGTGTCCACAAGGGGATTCACAAAGAGGTACAAGAGGCGCGAGAAGAAGTTGGTGGTCTCGAGTGGGGTTTTGGCCACCACCGTCGGCGACGCAGTGGGAGTGGACTGGTACATGTGAACCAAGCGAGTCCAATGGCAGAATGGGCTGTCGTTGTCGTTACCTTGTCGACATGGTGATTGCCATGTGTGTCAACCGAGCATCTAGAATGTGCTTATTGTGGACGATTCTAGAAGTATGAGGTTTCTTGAAGGCGGGTCGTGAAGGAGGCAGTGGAATTCTGGGTGGTGACAGAATTACATCAGCAGGGTTTGTAAGGTATATTTTGACGGCGATATGGTCACAATAAGTTGTTGTCAACAGTTAGTATATGTACTTCAACTCGAAATTTGTATGAAATTGCAAATGTTCAACCTCGTGACCGGTAAGTTGTGATTACTGTGTTGTACTACTGTGTTGTACTACTGTGTAGTGACATTTGAAACGCAACGCGATGCACCGGCTCTTTCCTCTGAGCCAACAATTGGCAACTTCTCCAGTAATGGACTCGGTTTTCCGGCATTTGGGCCAATTGAATGGTGGAAAGGTTTTCAGATTCACAGGCCTTTTGGACGATCGATCTCAACAAGGTTTTGATGATTACAAATAATGAGTACCATCGTGGAGAGGTTTTATGGCAATATAATCTTTTGGAGGTTTTGGTGAGCTATCTCAACTGAAAAGTGCCACCGAAAGAGCTCTAATTAGAAGAAATTGACATCGTGAATTGGACAATCCTACAATCGTCAATTGAACTGTCGTGAAGTGAACGCCTTGACTCACTTGACCATCCCTGTCGCCATGACCCAAATAAAAGGACGGTGACTTTCCATTTTCAGATTTGATTATTCGTGAATATCAGACGCCAAATCACGATTTCGGCGAAGGATCGTGGCCTGAACTGTGTACCGCAGAGCACACAATAACTCTCCGCACAAAACTAACCACCAGAGACTCAATTCACACAATCACCAATAATACCATTCAAGCACTCACCAAACAACAGACATGTGTAAATAAATTTACAAATATCAAGTCTTTTTTATGACATTAGAAATATGAATAAAAATACATAATTTTATCCGGAAATATATCAAATTACACTCACCAGCCAGCAACATTTCACAAAATGGTGAGGAAAGAATTATGGTGAGTTATTGTGTGCTTTACGGTACAGTCAAATAACGAATGCTTCGTGGTTAAAAATATAGTGTAGGGGTTCTTCATCGAGGGATGATGTACTTGTACGCAGTGAGGTTGAAGCGATGAAATTTTCGAGTTGGACAAAAAGCCATCGCTGAAACATTGCAGCATATTCGAATGTGTTGCGAGGTTTTCTCTGGCCGCACGACCTCAGCACATTCGCGTTTAAATTGACCCTACTTTTGCAGCTTCTGCCTCCATAAAATTGAACTTCACGCACTTCACGCATCGATTGGACGACCTCCGTCTTTCTCGTTAGCCCTCTGCGCCTCATCGTCGCAAAAAACATAATCCGGAGTAGACATGATTTACAACTACAAGATATTGTGATTTTGTATTTTTAGCGATATATTCTGGCAATGTGGTGAGCGTGCACTTAAACAACCAAACGTGTTGTCATTGGTTGTGGCATAAATTATTTGTGAATCCAGCATTACCGTTTTTTATGTTCGAAATTTGACTACTTGAGACACATAAGGCTATCTTTAGCGGCCAATATATCCTAATTTCAATGTATTTCACTGGCCATTCTTTGGCACATGCGCTTAGTCGATGGTCTTGACAGTCAAGACAGGTTGGGCGGAGTTGGCGGTCGCAGCTTTCTTGCGGTGCCACGTCACGAGCACAGCGACCAAGAGGGCCACACAACCAGCCGAGACAGCCACGATGGTTCCAGTGTTGTTGCTACTGCCAACACTGGACGACCCCCCACCATTTGTAGGCAAGTTGAGGACACAAACAGCCAAGTTTGCTTGGGACCAGAGAGTCTTGAGGGTACCGCCCTGCTTGTCACACACAGCTTTGTCATACAGAAAGAACGTGTTGTTCACCATCCAGCCTTGAGTGAAACCATAGCCATCACCCAGAGGACCCCACACCGTCTTGGGCATGCTTTCTAGGGCTTGATACGTTGTGGCATTCATGGTCCAGTTGGAAATGGACGTGTTGTTGATCCAGCTTGGAAGAAGATGTTGAACAAAAACGTACAGGAGTGACGTACAACAATTGAAGTGGTTGGAGTTGGATGTTGGTCATCGACCCAATCGCAATATTATTCAAACGCCTAAGTTGTTGGATGAGACACAGTATAAACTCACGAGATGATGATATACCAGGTTTGGAGACTATTCACGGTCACATTGGAGAGAGACTTGATTTTGGTGTAGGAGATGCTCCTACAAAAGGCGCGTGAAGGATTCAAATACGTCTGGGCGGCGGCTGTACATAAAGCGCAAGCTTTCAAACCCTATGTCGTGGAATTCCAAATTCTTCATCGCATTCAATTCCCTGAATAAATTTTTGGAAATCAAACAAATTGAAGGTTGTCCGTACATCCAAAGGGGGTCAATCGAGCCAAAGGACGCGAGTTTACCCACGGAAACATTTTGCGCAATAATGGACATCTTGAATCTTGGCAGTTGAGCTGGCAACGCATCGATCGCCATGTCAATCAATTCCCTAAATGCCACAAATGTGACACATTTGCCAGCATTATTTTGAAGATGTACAATCGCTCAAACGTTTTGTGGTACACGGTTTGGACACGCCAGTTGATCCAGCCCCGAGTCAAATCACTCAACGACGTCGCGCCAATGTTTTGAAGGAGCCTATAAACGCCATGCATCAAGATTGATCCTTGTGTTGATTGTACATGGAGGTCATCGTTGTTGGCCAGAACGCATGTTCGACATCGATAAGCTCCGGCATGTCCTTGTACTCCAAACGTTTGCCTGGGAAAGACTGGATATCGCCCACAGCCTGAAACGTGGTCGTGTTTGGCAAGACTTTGCATTTGGCATCGACGATTTCAAATTGGGCCGTCGTTGGGTTGTAGGTTTGAATGGCGTTGGCAGTCCAGTTGGTGTAGAGGCAAGAGGTTGGGTCGGCAAGACCAACACGACGGGCACTGGCAGTTGCGAGCAGAGCAAACAAGTAAAGGAGAGATCGCATTTCGTATTGAGAGTTCCAATTCGGAAATGAGCGATGGACGATGCCGAGACGCATGACAAACTTCAGGACCAAATATTCAAAAGCGCCGTTCGATCGGGTGCACGATGAGTTCACAGAGTGGTTGTTCTGAATGGACAAACAAATCAATACAAGACTTTGCACTCAAATTTTCGTGCTTCTGATACCTGTTGAATGCAATGGGAACAAACTCTTGCTTCAATGTCTTTGTTGACAAACTCGAACAAACAAAATATTTTGAAGTACTATACTCGCATCTCCATTCATATAATCCCAGAGAGTGGCATTTAGAATATTGGGAAACGAACTCCCGGATTATCAAAATCCCAGAACAAAATTTTGATCGGGTTATTCAAGGTTGCATCCAGACCATGACCAGGTCGTTTGAAATTTTCACCTTGCATGCATTCTTCAGTCGCAAATACGACGCATTGTTGAAACAAAACTTCAAAATTGACGCACCACCAATCAAGCAATTCGGTGGTGATTTTGCACCATAAATATTCCAATATTTTATTATTCCGCGGCTCACACTTCTCTGCTCGAGTAAATCAACTACACACTGCACTTGTGTGCAGTTAATTTACTCCAGCAGAAGTATCTAATATCCTTGCGCTTTGTCGTTGTACAAAAGACTGGTAACTCCAGACTCACAACGAGCATACTTGGAACTTGAATATAAAGACACACTTTAATGAACCCCCCATTCCGCAAGCAGCTCAATACAAGTAGACGCGTACCACCCCTCTATAGTGCAGAATCACTCAAGCACTGCTTGATATGGGATGCGTCAAGCCCAAGGATATATAGAGTAACGAGAAGAGAGTGTTGATGAGATTGGCTGCCTGAACGATATATTCTATACTACATCGAAGTAGTACTCAGGTACTCGGTACTACTACGGAGTACCTCACAGTATGTCGAGCATGTGAGACTTTGGAGTTCAGTGTATTGCTATTGTTGTATCGTCTTGACGAGAACATTTGCGAGGTGTGAAATTTGTGATGAAAGAACGAAGAGGTGGAATTTATGGCAAGAGATACAGGTTCAATGGATCGACACTCACCTCAAACAAGTCATGGGTGATGGATGAATCATGACGCTTGTTACTCTACTTTTGCACCGTCAAGTATATATAGCCCACGCCAGATTATTAGATTAGATGACAAGGGATGGCAAATGCTAACGCTGGTTTCTTGGTTTCGTTCACCGCAGGCGCATTTTGTTATCTCGCCATGTTGGCCTGGCGTGGTTGGAAATTTATCTTCAGTTTGTCTTTAATCTCAAAGGTTCGAACTTCGTTTTACCAATATAAATACTTCGAAGTAATTTAAAGTTCGGGTGAAGGAACACGCTCAAGTATTGAGTACGTCGTCATTGCGTGCGAGCAAAATGGCGGATATCAGCTTGCTCTGGAGTATTTCTGTCAGTCCATACCACCACGTAGTACGAAAATCGAGTTGTCATCATTCAGTGGCAAAGCAAACGTCGAATTAGTGTGTTTCACCTGATCACATCAACGGAGAAGTAGAACAGCACCCAAAGTACGTTTTTTCTGCCTTGGCCGGTTTTTATTTCCCAGCGACCAAACGAAGTCAGTGCCACCTCCGTACTATCCGGAATTCAATGTGAGCGTGCAGCGCATTTTATCCGGAATGCCCTGAGATCGTCCTGAGACTGCGATGCGTACGGCCTGGTGCTGTTTGACGGCGCTTGCTTCTACCACCGCCACTGCAAATGGCATGTGTCGATACATCGACTGGACTGCCAAAGCCATCCAAACGTACAACCAGACGACGTCGCAATTCGAAATCGTCGACCGCGAATGCAACGTCATGCCCAACACAACCAACTTCCAAGCTGTGGGCGACATCCATTTTTATCCTGGCCAGCGCTTGTCTTACGTAAATCGACCAGAGCTTGTCGACCTTGAACACGCCATTTTCCCAAAGTCCTTGGGCTCTTTGTACGGTCGTGCCTTGTACGATCTCAATGTGGCTGTAGGGAACTACAAAATGTAGGGTTGAGGTCCATGAGCATGCTTCGCCAGTCAAATGAAGGTTTTGGCAACTCGACTGCATGGCCAATTGCGCTAGAACACTTGTATGTTAGCATGTGAGCTCCTGTCTTATATGGCACTTGCAGGTATTTGACCGACATGTCGATTGATGAGCTTCCCGCCACGATGCCCAGACACAAACTTGACCTGAAACTGCGAAATGTCTCAATTGCCAACATGGCGTCGTTTGGTTCTATTCGTCCAATTAACTTGTGCAGAATCATACCTCGACTACACAGTATGACCCATTGTGTCGTGTAGGGAAATCAAGTTGGTCAAGAATTTGTTGCTCCAAAACGTCGACTTTGCGACGCTGCAGACGTGGTTGGCCACGTAGATCCCATTTCAGTGGGTCTCAGGTTCATACGTAGGTCCTTTGAGAGCACCACGGTTGAGTCTATCTCGAATGTCCAATTCAAAGACGCAATCACCTTGTACCAATGCTTGACCATGTCGTGGTGCTTTACAATGGCCATAGAATCTGGACCAACTGCTCCATTCGCAACATTGCCAACGTTGAAATACGTGATCTTCGCTTCGTGTACTCGCCGATGCCCTCTTGACATTGCTCTGACGTTAATTGGTGTAGGGTACTTTCAAATGTGCACATTTCCAATTGGACTATGGATACAAAGACCTTCACCGTCATGAGTGCATTATCCCCCAGCTTTATTTTTTATGAAAATGGTGGCTCTAAGCTATCTCCAGGGTGGAAAACATCCAATACCTCCTTTGTGTACGACAAAACGCTCTGTGAAAAGCAGCGCGGAACGACGGAATTGCTGTGGTCGCAAGCTAATTTAACGGTTTGTGTAGTCTCGAATTCATATGCGACCCGTACGTACTATATACCCCAGAGCAGAAATTTCTAACTCGCATCGACAGAGGCCAGCGCGAGCTTGGTCGTGGGTACTGCTGCGGGGGTTGTTGTTCTACTTGCTGGGGTCGGCGTATTCCTTCGAATCCGAAAACTGCCATCCACCAACGACAAGTACACTCTGACGTTGTCCGCCGACGAAGAAGCCAAGATCAATATGCATGACCTCTCTCCCATACGCATTCCATTCAAAGAAGTCGTTTTGGGGAAACTAGTGGCATCGGGCGCATTTGCAGACGTGTGGCTCGGAAGCTATGGTGGGGATGCTGTGGCCATCAAGATACTACATCCGAATTGCATTTCAGTCGCGCAATTGCAGTCATTTGTCGCGGAAATCCAACTCATGATGCAATTTGACTCACCATATATTGTTCAATTGGTCGGGGCATGCTGGACGACTCCCGTCAATGTCCAGTGTGTTATGGAATTCATGGACGGTGGTGATATGAGAGACTATTTGGCGTGCCATCGCTCTGAAGAGATTTCTTGGGCTGAAAAGTTCGCCCACATTATCAGCATCGTCGAAGGATTGGCGTATTTGCATCAGATGGATGTCATCCATCGCGACCTCAAGTCGAAGAATATTGTATTGGATTCGATGAAAGGCACCAAGTTGACGGATTTTGGCATTGCAAAGGAAGACGCGATTCAGACCATGACGTTGGGGGTTGGGACTGTTCGATGGATGGCCCCAGAGGTGATATATGACAAAGGGTACACGGTGGCCGCCGACGTGTATTCGTTTGGTAAGGGTGCCATTGCTGGTAAAATACATTCGTCACAATGCAATGTCCTAGGAATTGTCTTGTCTGAATTTGACACGCATGAAATTCCGTACCTCCATGTGCTAAACGCAGTAAATGATCAGCCTATGTCGGATATGAACGTATCGATTCAAGTTGCCACGGCAGGACTCCGACCAACGTTCTCGTCCAACATGCCAGAATGGCTACGACAGATAGCCGTGCAATGCTTAGCCCAAAACCCAGACGATCGACCCACAGCCTACTATTTGACCCAAGTGATATGGACCAAGTCCCGCACTGAACCTTTGGCCCCAAAGAAACTCTAATTCATATCCTGTATTTTATATGGACGGAATAAAGAAGCAATCGACCATGGTCATGAAAGTTTACTTTGCCCGTGCTGCCTGTGAATATGTTTTATGGAGTTGTGCAGAAATACTTATGTGTAGCTTGGAATAATTAATTCTGGAATTATTTTGAATATATCCTGTCGTTGATCGTCATTGGTCATTGATGTTGCGCTCTCGTGGACTTCAAATGTCAAGTGGCGAAACGCAAACTCAATGTTGCTGGTGCAAAACACAATAGTTCGATATTTTTAGAATTGAAGTACTCCGTAGTAGCTGAATTGGTACTTTCTACGGCAGCCGTGAATATTTGGTGCATGGGAAACTGCAAAATAGACCAGGCGAAAATTTACTAGTAGCATTTTGAATGACCATAATGAAAGAGTCATTGGCGTTTTGTATTTCGTTTGAGCGAACGGAGCTTTGACGGCACTTAACCTGACTAGAGTCTTTCATAGTTGTGAATATCTTGCCCAGAAGAGTCCACTCGTCAGTGCTGTTTTGTGGATACACAGAACACATTAATCTTCCATAATAAACGTTTTTCAGTTTCCCTCTGAGTGGACACGAAAAGAGGGTTAAAGTACTAGTACTTGGAGGTACAGAGTATGGAATATGAAACCGATACATTAAATCGCCGTAGACTAGCCATAGCACAATGATGGTGCAAATGAGTGGCAACATTAATTAAATATTCTATGTTGGCTGGGAAATTAATTTTCAAACACGAAACTGTTGCCCTTGAAACAAAATTATGTCACACCCCAGCATTCTTCGATAAAATTCGCCATCATACAAAATCAGCTTTAATATCTACGCTTGCGTTGGACACGTCGCCGTTGGGATTTTGTGCTGGATGATCCATAAACTACTTGCAATGTAGTCCGGAGTAAGTTTCCTTCTCCGCCTGTCCTCGGTTATGTGAACGGCAGGCAGCAGAACCGCAGTCGTCTCGCCTTTGCTCATTGTTCAATTTGTTTTTTCCACCAAACAAGCACGCTCTCAACTACTCTATGGCCCTCCTTGCGACTGCCACTGCGACCACGTCGGATCCTGGCTGCCCCTACATCGACTGGTCAACCATCTCTGCCATCCAAACGTTCAACAAAAACACGTCGCAATATGAAATTATCGATCGTGAGTGCAACGTTCTGCCCAACACGACCGTGTTTCAAGCCATCGGTGACATTGAATCCTCTCCGATCGCCAATGTCGAGTACCGAAACATGCCATGGCTCATAAACGTCGACCGTGCGTTGTGGCCCCGCGGGATGACTTCCTTGTAGATGCCCTTGTTTTTCGTGTTGTGGTCTAAATTATGGCTAGGACGCTTGATACGGTTGGTGTGTCGTCGTTCAAGGCGACCATTGGCGGGGTCACGCAAGAATAGGGAGCCACTGGACAGCGTCAAAGTGCATGGAAGAAGGGCATGGGGCAATTATACGTATGAGGTCTACCAATTGCATCATTTGTCCGTGATAGGTCCTTGACGGACATGGTGATCGATGCGATGCCAGCGAACTTGCCAAAGTACACCATGCGCATCTCACTCAAAAATGTATCGTGTGCCAACATGGCGGCGTTTGCCGCCATCCGTCCCAATCAATTGTGCGTGCTTAGGGTTTTCATATATAGATTATTTCCGTAGGATCTTGTCGGCCGTCAAAGACTTATCGCTTGAAAACATCGACTACGGCGGCATGGCCTCTTTGGATATCGGGTTTAGCAAAATCAAATCAATTGAAAACGTGCAATTCAAGGACCCGATGCACTTGTACGAGCGGTGTTGTAGGACACACATTCCCATTTACGTCGATAGGAGTTTGACCAACGCCACGATCCAATCCATCCGCAACATTGACGTACGCGATCTCAACGACGTGTACGTTGCTCTTTCAATCGTTTTGGTGCTTCACAACTGCGTGCATTAGTTGGTTCTCGAACACCCAAATCTCCAACTGGCTCATGGATACCAAGACATTCATTGTCTTTAATTCGATTCCACAGGGTGTCTGGCAACCTCAGTCTGGCGGCATGGGACTTTCTCGAGGCTACCACGTCAAGGACTCGTCCATAACGTTTGACAAGTCTCTTTGTGACAAACAAAGTGGGTCCCTGAAGAACCTTTGGTCGCAGGCCAACTTGGTTGTCTGTGTGGTCCCCCAACCCTCACTTGGTACGATTATGGTTTTTGCAAGGTATAATGACTCGGTAGTTTCTGGGTCGCCTTCGGGTGTTCTTGTTGGCATCCCGGCTGCGACTGTCATTGCGTTGGCCGCTAAACTGGCCGTGATGTACAAGAAGAAGGTGGCTGCCTTGAGCAACAAATACGAGGCGACCCAATCCCCAACTCTCACGCAAAAGTCGATTGCCTAAGTTCAATGGTCAGAAGCCCACCATTTGGTTCATCATCGATAAAGTAATTGACTATGTCCATGAGCTAGACATTGTTAAACTCATAAAACGCCAATTTACATCGGAAAATGTTCAAATATTGCATGATATTTTGAGTCCCGCTGAGGACGGAATTATCTGAGTTTAGCAACTGCAGGATCCTTTGAAGCGGAACTGTCAGGTTGGTTTTGATTATGCACACAGACAATTCTAAATATGGTATATCATGCCGTTTGCCAAGAGCAAAAAAACATGTTGAGGGCAAAATGCAAATATGGAGACAAATTTATAGTCTGCATCGTGAAGGTGCTGTGGTTGCTCTATTTTGTTTTCGCCTTCTTTGAATAGCTGGGGCAGCGAACAAAAACTCCAATGATATATCAATGGGATTGGTTGGCATAGTTGCCTACGTCACGTACAAAAACGTGAAGTATGAATTCACTCGCATCGAATTCCCTTCCAAGACTCTAAAAATCGAAGCAGCGGTGGGCTTACGTCTGACACAGTGAGCGTACTCGTAAATGGCATTGAATGTTGCAGTTGGTTACTGCACTCTGCAATCATGTCACCTGGTGCTGGGGGAGTAAAGTTTGGTTTCACACCCACGTCCACTCCCAACAGTGAGCTACCTTGTCATCTCTGCAAACTACAGTCTGCTTTTCATTCACAATATTGCCGTCAGTAATTTCATTCATCAAATTGCTTTGGCTTCGCAACATAGTTGTTTACTTGTTGGTCCCCTTGAAATGGCCACGTGCGATCCGATCATGGCTGCTCCAATATCAACTGGACAGCCATCTCCGCCATTTTTAAACATTCAACGATTTGAAATATGAAATTGTCGGCTGAACTACATCATCTCCCCAGCACGAAGGGGCAACATAGAACCACACTGACGTCCCATCCTGAGCTCTGCGTTCACGGTCATGTCATGCATGTACGTACCCTGCTTCATTTTTTCAAAGTGTGAACTAAATGGCAAAAAAAAGTACATCCGGGGGTGCAGTTCGCACAGACAAAAATATTTTGTGTGCATCACAATTAACCCCATGAACATTGCGGAAATATGAGCCAAAACAACGACGAACACAATTTATCGCATGAATAGTAGCTTACATGAACACGACTTGATTCATATCAGTACTAGTATACGCATTACGGTGATACTCCGGAGTACGAACTTTCAAATTCCATTTTCATATGGTAATTCATAGTCCAAATTGCCATCTCAGCCCTCAGGCTAACGGGAATATTTATTCTTTAATGTCGGTCAATGACTGAAACTCTTGTAAATTGCTTGGGTAGGTTTTAGTTTCGTAACAAATTAACATGTCAAACACATGTTAATCTTCGAAGCAATTCGCACCACATCTCCGAAGTTTAATTCAAAAGAAAGTTGTCCAACAGAGCACAGTTTCGTGTCTCGTGCAGTGGACACGATGAACACTGGCTCGTATCGACATTGTGCTAGCGACTGAATTGTCCATATCGTTCGATGGATAATATTGGTCGTATTGACAACTCAAGAATACGCGCATTCTTATCTCATTGATGCCAAGAAAATTAACTCTCTAGAGGACGTATTCCACCTGTGCAGCTTGAAACAAATAAAGTCGAATGCATGCCGCCAAGTATGTTCAATCTGCCTCAAATCACGCCGCCAACTATTTGACAACAGAATTGACAATCGAACGACACACGTATGATGCGAAAATTGCGCTGCATGTGAAAGTTCGGCGTCGAAAGTTGCATTTTACTGTCTGCCAAGTGGCTGCTGGATAGGTAAGACGGGTTGCACACCCCCCATGCTCACATCTTTATGAGCAGTATATCCGCAAACCACCATCTTGCAGCACGTACCTTCTCCACAAAGTGCATGCCGTGGGCAATTAGACCTCCCAACCAGGTATTTATGCTCAGTCTTCAATTTGATTTGTCTTTGCACCATGAACGCTCCCTTGTACTCGCTGGCCCTCCTCGCTACGGCCACCTTCGCTTCCAGCATTGGTTGTCCTTATCTCATCTGGACCGATGTCACTGCCATCCAAACGTTCAACGACAAGGGCGAGTCTGAAGTCGTCGACTGCAATTGCAACGTTTTGCCCATCTCAACGTTATTTCAAGCCGTTGGTGACATTCAAAACACCACGGCCATCGAATACACCAACATGCCTTGGCTCGTCGACGTCGAACGCGCGACGTGGCCCCGGGCCATGACGTTGTTGTACGACCCATGGTTTTGTCGATACACTGTATTACACTCTCCGTAAAACCCTTCAAAATGTGGGTGTAAGGTCGCTTCAATGTGCGTGGCCACCCGACATGGGCAGCTTGTACGTGTATTGAGTTGACACGAATTGATGGTCTGGGTTTGATTTGACTCACCCATTTCCCTTCCAAGATTTGTCAAACCCTATTACTAGGATCGGTTGGCTCACACCTCCTTGAAATGGTATTACAGCCGATGGCTGTTGGACTCTGCACTCCTATCATTTGTTGAAGGGAGCTGAAGTATGAAGTTACATGTCAGGGTAAGGGCAACTCCTAACGGCGAGTGACCTTGTCATTTCCGTGTACCGTGGGCAACATCCCCATGTTTACATGTATTTTGGAGGACCAGTCGTTGTGTGCATGCAGCGACGTACTCGTGGCATTTATTTAGCCAGTCTTATCTTGACAACGGCCCAGGCTAGTATTTGCCCAATCGATGAAATTCTGACGTGAGTGGGAGCTACACGGTGGCGGTACGGATTGTTTCGCGAGACCGGCAGTGCCGTGGCGAGGAGTGAGCCCCAGTTATTCCATGCAAAAGAGGGTTGATTATATATTATCGCGTCGGGCAAGGGCAGGTAGGCGTTTCTGCCGTGGTGCTCCCGGACGAGGCCAGAACAGGAGGTAGAGTTTACGTACTGCAAAGTGATTCTGGGCCGATGTTGGAACCGATATGTTAGTCCGACATTAGTATTTATTCTCAGAATGCTGTCGTTGTATGCACGGGACAAGTGCGGAAACATGCAACGTATGTGTTACTAGAACACCCAGACCAAGTTGGTTGACTGATTCAATATATATATATGCCGTCCCAATTCCCTCCGTGGTAATTGTCCTTGGTGGGGCTAATTACTATTAGTACTCTGGAGTTCTACGAAGCACTCCGGAATAGTAGTAACCTGTAAATTGCGCTCAGTACCTCAAGGACTGATTCAAAGACAAGCAAGTATGTCAGTCCAACGTAACACAGTTCCCTTACTTGTGCAGTGGACATGACATAAACTGGCTGTTTTGCACATATTAATTCACCATTTACTTTTTGCTTCGTAAGAGGAATATATATTTTTTGGAGCAAATCTAATTACAATATGCCTTCCATAGAAACATTAAGCTTACCGGGGGTAAGAAATGTTCATTTTCATATTCAAATTGTGTTCTATTATGAGCAATATTGTCTAGGTTAGGTATTTAATACGGTGAGTTATTCTGTGCAAAGTAACATATGCCCACATGATTCACAACAAAACTCACCAAACTTTTTTACTCACCATTTTGTGATTTGTTGCTGACTGGAGAGTCTATTTTGATATTTTTCCGAATATAATAGTGTAGTGTATTATTATTCATACTTCGACGTATTTCTATTGTTGAATATTATACTTGATATATATAAAAGAAAGTAAATTTATTTACCGTGGTCAGAGAGCAATTTGCTTGAGTGGTACAGTTGGTGAGATATTGCGTGATTTGGGGGTCTTTTTTGTGCGGTGAGTTATTGTGTGCTCTACGGTAGTACGCACATTCCGAGAAAGTTACTTCGAAGTACCTCCGTTGTGAGAGTGACCAACGGCACGCGTCGTTATTTCATTCTTTTGGAGAGTCGTTTGCAATACACAACAAGATAATACCAAATCGGTCTCCAATCGTGTTGCTTCGATTCGCCGTCGAATCAACTTGATACAAACGAGATTCATTTTGTGATAACGTCATCTCAAAACCATTGCACACTTGCATATGCGAAATTCGGCATGGAAAGTTGTTTTCTGCTGTTCGACCACTGGTACATCCACCCGCTGGTCGATGGATGTGATTTGTTAGTTCCACCCTAGACGACACACCCTACTTCACCGTTTGACTTTGATCCCAAATCCTACATCGCGTACCGTGACCACAGGATTCATGCCGTGGGCAATTGGACATCCTAAGTAGCTACACATTATATCCTCCCTTGATGTTCAGTCTTCAATTTGATTTGTCTTCGCACCATGCATGCCCCCTTGTACTCGCTGGCCCTCCTCGCTACGGCCGCCTTCGCTTCCAGCCCTGGTTGTCCTTATCTCAACTGGACCGACGTCACTGCCATCCAAACGTTCAACGACAAGGGCGAGTCTGAAATCGTCGACCGCAATTGCAACGTTTTGCCCATCTCAACTTTGTTTCAAGCCATTGGTGACATTCAAAACTCCACGACCACGCGCATCGAATACACCAACATGCCTTGGCTTGTTGACGTCGAGCGCGCGACGTGGCCCCGGGCCATGACGTCGTTGTACGACCCTTGGTTTTGTCGATACACTGTATTACACTCTCCGTAGAACCCTTCAAAATGTGGGTGTAAAGTCGCTTCAATGTGCGTGGCCACCCGACATGGGCAGCTTGTACGTGTATTGAGTTGACACGAATTAACGACCTGTGTAGGATGCTCTCGAACATGGCAATTGATGCGCTGCCAGCCAATTTGCCAAAGGACGCGATGCGAATCAAGCTCGAGAACGCCACGGTGGCCCATACAGCGTCCATTGCTGCGATGCGCCCGACTCTACTGTAAGTGTGTTGCTTGTGGTCGAATGACGATATTTGTAGGGCCTTGTGGGTTATTAAGAACCTTGAGCTCGAAAACACGGACTATGGTGGCTTGCAAATATTGGACATTAGTTCCAGCCATGTCAAGTCCATCTCGAACGTCCAATTGAAAAACATGACGATCCTGTATGACCACGCTCGAGTCCTTATCTCTCACGTGGGTGGTCTGTAGCAATTTGTTCAACGCGACGATCGAATCCATTCGCGGCATGCAAATCCGCGATCTCAACGAAGTGTACGCTTTCCTTGTCACACGACGATGTCTCTGATATGCGTTTTAGGTGGCTCACCAACACCCACATCTTCAATTGGTCCATGGACGACACGACATTCAATGTCTTGAATTCGATTGTCGAAAAGCATGATGACTCGGGAACTGCCCCTCGCGGCTATCAACTGCAGGATTCATCCATGATGTTCGACAAGTCCCTCTGTGACAAACAAAGTGGGGCTCTCAAAACCCTCTGGACTCAAGCCAATATGACTGTCTGCGTTCTCGCCCAACCGTCGATTGGTACGACAAATATGGCTGTTGTGGTGTTCATCGTGCAACACAGGATCCAATACTGGCGTCATTATCCCTGCCTCAGCTGCCTCGGTCGTGGTTTTGGCTGGTTTGCTCTTGTTGGTTTACCGCAAAAAGGCTGCTGCCATGAAACCCGAACACCCGGAGTTTCTTTCGCTTGAGGCAAAGTCGACCAACTAAGGCTTTGAAGAGAACCAACTCGATGGCTGCTGGTCGCGCCATTCGTCGCATGCGAGTTTAAACATCTACAATGCATTTCTTTCAATCTGCTTGAGAATTCGAACAGAAGAGATATGTAGCTATCGATTGCATGTAAAATTATTGCTTTTGGCGGAGTATCGGCTTTGAAAAGCTTGACAAACGTTCAAATTTAGTCAAAAATATACCTACCAATTTTAGGTCCTCAAAAGAGACTTGATTTCAGTATTGAACTTATGGCATTAATGTAGGTCTAGGGTAAAATAGGGATATGATTGGCTTAGCCGGAGGACCTTAAATGAGTTGGAAGACTGCAGTTTACGCTATGAAAAAATGTGTGACAAAATTTGTATCGACTTATTCAAGTCCTCTAAAACGTTACTTCGTCGTAAAAATCGGGTTAAATTCGACGAACCAATGTCCCATCATTATCAAAGAGAAAATATTACTATCTTATTGTTTGGCCCGATTTGCCGATAATTTCGCGGCACCGTTGGAGATGCTCAAATGGAAGTCAACGGTGCTACTTCTGGCCCGACGTGGCGCCGAGTGCCCGTTAGGGTACTCGAGGCACCACCGGAATTCGAGTGAATATTTAACATATTTGATTCCATGAAAACTCTGTGCATAATCGCCGATGTGCGTTCAATGCATCACCACTTCCCTCAGACCCTGTTGCAACATGGTCATATCGCATGGAGAGCTAATTGTATGATGTTAATATGTAGAACCAACAACTGGAATGGTTTTCCTGAGTTTGATTTAGTCGTGCAATTCGCTGAGGCGTTCTGTCCTTGGGGGTTTCACCCTTCCTTCAACATTAGATCACGCAGTGTTCGAGTGTGATTTAGCTGCACGTAAGCGTGCCGCGTCTTGCTTGTTTAAAAAACACACATTGCGCCCCGCACACTGTCGTCCGGTGAAGGACAAAGTTAAACAGCAGTTTTTAGGATGTCGTATGCGTGTTCAAAATTTCCACTCAGCACAACAGAATTTCTGTTGCAGAATCAGAAATGCTGAAATTTCTGTGTCTGGCACTGAAGAAATGTTCGTCCCAGTACCGGTACACTGTTAAAGAAAGTGTTGGACTCCGATAACACACGAAAATTTCCGGTTGCCTAAATTCTACACCATTTTATATTGGCTACAAAGGGGCTTTTTGTGGAACCCAGTATGGGAAATCCTTCAGCGATGATCCTCCCATGATACTAGTAGTGAAGTCCCAGACGCAGCCGGAGGTGCCGTGGGACAACACGGACCCACATCAACCTTGCGCGTCCAGCAACATAGTTGCACATCATGGCGGACCTGCCAAAACGAGATTATGACGTTCGGAATCTCGTGGCATTTCTTGTGGATAGACACTTGAGTAATGTATCATAATACACGTCATGACTCGTATGCACGGTTGTCCTTGGTCTTTGTCGTGTAATAGCTAATTGGGTTGGCGAAAACAAGCACAACGCAGCAGAAATATACATGACGACCGAATCAGTGACGAGAGTTTGGTGTACGTTGTCTTTGAATCGGTGGCAACGATGCCGCTGAACGTGCGAGGTTGTGCCGGGGGCAGCGAAGCGTGGACACCTTGATGCTGTATCCATACTAGTACGGGTGAGGTTCGTTGTTCAAATTGTCCACAAGCACGTCATTATTGTCGCCATGCATGCAGTCATGCTGTGGATGACATCATTTCGTGTCTACCTTCGCCATCAAATCAATTTCCTTCAATCTGACTGGCTCTGATCAAATAGATTTGGGTATCACTTTTCGAAGCAGCTTCGAAAGTTTGATTGAACTTCAAAATTCATTCGAAATCCATGTGCAAATGCGCATTGCCATTATTTCATTTGCTTTCAATGTATTGTGGATCGGAATTACTACGCTCTACGACAACCATTATTTGCAGATACGGTCCGAAAATGTTGAAACAACCGTGGATAATCGTTGAAATGGTGTCATTTGACAGGTCTCGATAATTTGGGATAAACGCTCATCGTGGGAAAATATGATTGTTTTGGTGCTAATTTATTGGCTCGCTTGTCACCTAGTCAAGGATTGAGAATCAAGATGCCATGGACGGAGAATTTTCTTCATGTTTTTATTTGTTCGCAAACAACTTGAATAATTCCTTCAGCTACTAAAATTACCTTTTAGCTCACCGTCAAAGATTTTTGAGTGGACACGTTGGACACAATCAACCTCATCAAATGTCACCCAAAAGGCTCCAAATTTCCGACCTCCGCTCTGGATGACATTGATCAGCCCAAAATTGACCTTGTACAAATCGAAGTTCGTACACAAAAGTATTTCAAGTCAGAATCTACTCTTGGCGAAGCATTCTGTCTGCGCCAAAAATGAAGCGTGCGAGGAGAAAATTTGAGGCCATACATTCCTTTGCATCCTTTGTTTCATCGTGCAATGTGGATTCCCAACACCGCCCCTCGACTCCGTTCGAAACCGACTTTGACAATACAACTTTTCCATTCTTCGTTTACACAGTTGCACGGCGAGTTGCTCTCGTTGAAGTTCGGGGTTGGCTACTGCCGAACGGCAGAACTGAATGCATGACTGTGTCCCAAGAGCAACCGCTCATTCCCCAATATCCTTGGTGATACCAAAATGCGATCTGTCTTTTACTTGTTTGCTCTGCTCGCGACTTCCGCAGCCACTGCCGCCGCCTCTGTGGACCCTACGTTTTGTCCGTACACCAACTGGACCGCCAAAGCCATCCAAACGTACAACAAGAACACGGCGGAATTTGAAATCGTCGACCATGACTGCAAAGTATTATCCAATACGACCACGTTTCAGGCAGTGGGGGACGTCATGGCTTACCCTGGTCAACGTTTGGAGTACAAGGACATGCCGGAGCTCATCGATGTCGAACATGCTTTCTGGCCTACCACCATGACCTCCATGTACGCAAACCATGCACTTTGCCGCTGATGCGTGTCTAGGCGTCTTCAAAACATTGGCGCAACGACGTTGAGTAGTTTGACTCGTGGCTGGATCAATTGGCGCACCCAAACCGTGTATCAAAAGACATTTGAACGATTGTACGATCCTTGTTGAATCTCTTGACAAACGTTTGGTTTTCATGATGTAGGGAATTGGTCGACATGTCGATTGATGCGTTGCCGGCCGAGCTGCCGAAATTCAAAATGGCCATTATCGCAACGAATGTTTCCATTGCCAATCGCGCGTCCATTGTTGCGACTCAACCTGTTTGGATGTACGTACTGGAAACTAATATTTCTGGTTTCCGGATGCCAATATCTGGCATTGCATAGGGAATTGGACGCCGTGAAGAATGTCGACTTTCAAGACGCGGCGTTTGATAAATTGCGCTACATGTACACAACCGTACAAACATGTGAATTTTAACCCCTGTCGTCTAGGAGTATCTCGAATGCCAAGATCAAGACCTTGTCGAACGTGACGATGAAAGATCTTGTCGCTTGGTACGTCTATATACATCTCGTATTTCGGTTATTTATGGTATCATGTGGCGCAATAGGCATTTCAATCACGTGGTGATTGACTCGATGGCCAACATCCAAGTCCAACCCCTTCAAATTTTGTACGTCATGACCTCGTTGTTGCCATGTTTCACATGCCGTGTTCACTAGCTGGATCGCCAATACCACCATTTCTAACTGGATCTTGAACGCGTCCACGTATCAAGCCCTCGAAAGCATGCCTAAAACTACATGGGGTCCCATGAGCGGTGGCTTTGGCTACTCCCAAGGCTGGATGGTCAACAACACGTCCTTTCAGTTTGAGAAATCCGTGTGTGACAAGCAAGGCGGCGTGATCATGTCCCTCTGGTCCCAGCCTACATTGCAAGTTTGTGTCCTCAACCTGCCTTGCAATGGCGGCGGGTCCGCAGCGAATGTTGGAGCAAGCGCCGAGTCGAGCACTAGCAACACCGGCACCGTTGTGGCTGTCTCGGCTGCTTGCGTGGCGCTCTTGGTTGCTGTTCTTGTTGCGTGGCACCGCAAAAAAGCTTCAGCTGCCAAAAAGGCCCAACCTGTCTTGACGGCCAAGACCATCGATTAATGCATGGGCAACTCTTATCGGCTCGAGCATCGAGCATTTGCGTCACGATGTGTTGAGACTGAGTAACTCCTTATTGTGATGTTCAGAACGTGTTACTCAGGTGTTCATGTATTTTGCCAGTCAGTCTCAAATAGCAACAACATCCGGTGAATACTGGGGTGTTGTTCCCACCATCCCTGCCCAATAACAAGTTTCTTGGCGACGTTCGACAAGAACACGATTGAGGATCTTAAGATGGAGTCGTGGTTGAACTGCAGGGACGAGGTTCGAAGTGAGGTACTTATTTTGCCCATGGCGGGAGCGAAGAAGGTCGAGCCTTAGTCTGTCAGTCGCGAAGTGCTATAAAGTGTATTTAAAAAAATACACTTTATATAGGCATTTGTATACAACTTGACATCTCATTTTTGACCGGTTTTTGGGTCTGAAATGTTTAAGCGATCACAAAGTTGTGAATGTTGGCTCGTCGTGGACAAAAATAAAATTGTCAAAAAAAGCTGAAATCGACCACAACAAAATTGGATCTGATTTGCAAAATGTATAACTCTCCAAACTTTTTCATCCCGTGCTTTTCATTACTGATTTTCAAAATAATTTTGTTATTGTAGCATTGTATACCTGACATGACAGAGGCAAAGTACTTTGTTTGAGGTAGGCAAAGTACTATTTCTTTTTTAAATGAAGTACTTTGCCTCTGTCTCTGTCATGTCTGGTATAAAATAAAAATAAAGTACTTTGCCTCTGAAGCACAACATGTTAAAACAAGTAGGTATTTTGCAACAACAGTTTTACCCAAATTTTATTGGCCCTTTGGGGTTGAACCTATATCCGAGTCGAAGTCAAACAATAACCTTCTTGTCAATATAAAACGCTATATTTGTTGCTCACAACTCATTATGGTCGGCACGACACGAGGTGTCTTGGTGTTCGTTCTCGGTATCGGATATGCGTCCTCTGAGTGTGCATACAATGACTGGACTGCCGACGCCATACAAACATTCAACAAACACACCCAAAGCTTTGAAATTGTGGATCGAAACTGCACCACACTTGCCAACACGACCAAGTTTCAAGCAGTGGGCGACATTTCCAACTTCAATGGAACGACACTGAATTACACTGACCGTCCAGAATTGATTGATTTGGTGGAAATGATTCCTTCGTGGGACGTCACTGAATTGTAAGTGCAAAATTAGGCCATCCGAAGAGACTAACTTTTTCTCGACCAGGATTTTGGATAACGTTGGCGCAACGTCCCTTCAAGGAATGATCTCTTATCGGAGTATATCGAAATTGTGCGCAAGCTTTCCAGATCTCTTCATTTACGTGATTTGCTTAGGACATTGAAAGACATGACACTTGACACCTTCCCATCGTCTGCAGCACCCCTTGTGCACGCCGAACTTATTCTCGTGAATCTCACTTTGGTCAACGTATCGTCGCTTCAGAATCTTCGTCCACCTTCCATGTATGTATTCGAAACCCACCTTTCGGTCTTACATGTCGTAGAAGTATAAGCGGCATGAATAATTTTGTCCTTCAAGATCTATCCTGGCCTATGCTTACGTCTTTGTAGTCGACGTTGTTGATGCATTCTTGATTGGTTTTTATGTAGCTCCTTGACCAATCTCACCGGCATGTCCATGTCGAACGTTGAGTTTCAAGGCGTCAAAATATTGTATTGCAATGCAAAGAAAATGACACCGTTCAAATTTGATTAGGGACTTTGAAAATGTCTCGATTCAATCCATCACCGATCTGCACCTCCACGAATTAAATATTGTGTACGTACTCAACATTGCGACACAACAAAAGCTTCTGCTTGGACTCGTAGCACAGTTCAAACGTCCAACATTTCCAACTGGGCCATGGACAACGTAACTTTCGATGTCCTTGAAAGAGTGAACAACACGTACAAAATGAATATTATTCCAATCGACACCGTGAAAATAGTGTATGCTCTTCGACGATCGATCCAACTCACATGCATTCGACTAGAAACTTGTCGAATATTTCCGTTCAACCGAGCGCCAACTTCAATCTGGGCGGATCGAGTACTCGGTTTGTTGTTGGCGCAAAATGCAAGCGGCAACTGACCCGTGAGCACGTAGTGCCTTTTTGTCGTCTAATGTTTCAAAGACGACGATGGGCAACATATCGTCCAACTTCATTTACGAATTGTTTGAACCAGTCAAACTTGATACTTCTTCGTTCGTGACCGTCAGCCAAGCGTATTGCACAAATATTGGAGGCATTGTTCGAACGCTTTGGCCGTCCTCTGGAAAAAAATACACTGTTTGTGTTCGCACAGCCAAAGGTAAGACATGTTCCCGTATTAGGTACTCGAAGTCGTCGGTAGTAACCAACATGGGCTTGATTCTGGGGCTCTCCATCGGAGGTGTGATTCTTTTGGCGATGGTAGCCATAATACTTTGGCGCAAAAATCCGTCCATTATCAAGGACAAATACCAACAAGTCCACAGCCCCATTGGATATATTAATGCGAATGGAGAAAACAGTATCAACATACAAGCCCTTGATGTTGTGCGCATTGAAGTCAAGGACGTCATGTTGGACAAGGTTTTGGGGACTGGGGCGTTTGCCGACGTTTGGCTTGGATCGTATTGCGGTGAACCAGTGGCTGTCAAACAATTGCATGCCAACAATGCCACGATTACGCAACTGCAATCGTTTGTGGATGAGATTATACTTATGAGTGAATTTGACTCGCCCCGAATTGTCAAGTTGATTGGCGCGTGCTGGACCCGTCCTCGTACCCTAAAATGCGTGATGGAATTGATGGATGGAGGCGATCTGAGAAGCTACTTGGTCAATCACTGTCCAGATGAATTTACATGGCCAGACAAGTTTTTGCACATTTTCAGTATTGTCGAAGGGTTGGTGTATTTGCACTCGATGAATGTGATCCACCGCGACATGAAGTCCAGAAACATTCTCTTAGATTCCACAAAAGGCACCAAATTGACGGATTTTGGAATTTCCAAAGAAGATGAGCAACAAACAATGACCATGGGCGTGGGCACACTCCGTTGGATGGCACCTGAAATTATCCTTGAAAAACACTACACTGTGGCCGCCGACATATATTCCTTTGGTAGAAAACACAAATTTTCCTTCCTCAGATTTATGTCGTAGGCATGGTATTGTCTGAATTTGACTCGCATCAAATTCCATTTCACGACCTCACGAATCCAATCACCGGTCAGCTCGTTTCTGAGTTGGGCATCTCGAATAAAGTAGCGGCGGGGGAGCTTCGACCAACCTTATCCAATCAAATGCCAGCGTGGCTGCGAGTGATTGCATGCCAATGCCTCGCCCAAAACCCAGACGACCGACCTACGGCCGTGCAGTTGATCTATTTGATTCATACCGAGTTGAACAATTTAGCATCGGAGCTCTATGCATTGTAGGTGTTCTCCGCTCACATGCATTTTCAAGCAACAAGGAGTTTTATTATTGCTTGCACGTTTGTCGGTTTGTAGAACTTTCGATCTCACTGTATACTTTTTTGTTGGGTCGAGTTAATAATTGACAATAATAATTGTCGGCCTACTCATGGCTTGGAGGTATATTTTCTAAACAAACATTGGCTAACTAACACTAAGTGCCCATGAACTCTGCATGCGCGACTATTTAAATAAAGACTAAACAAAAATTGTCGCCCGGGAAACTCGGTGCGAATTTGGTGGATTTGTTGATTCAACATAAACATTGAAAATATACATTTACGTGTGTGTGAATACTAATTTCCGCTGCAATTTTTCCTCCTCTTGTTGCATTGATTTTATTATCGAAACTGGATTCAATGAGAACTTTGCAATATGGAGTACGAAAGAGTATACTAACTTGGACAAAATGCTGTATAGCCGTTCGGAGGAAGCCAATGAATATCCCATGATTTGGGTTTTTCACACGTGGTTTTTGGACAAGGCATTCTTGCACGAATATCTCAAAATTCACATATTTGCAGTGGTACAATAACAGTGCTTGAGGTGATGAGTGTTCACAGTTCCTTGTGGGGTTCCAGATCCCTGTGCCGCCGACTGCCACGCCAGGGGGCTCTCGATGCTGCCAGGGAATACTAGTACTGGAGACGCTGTTGAGTAACATAGTGTTGAAAGAAGATACATTTTCCTTTTGACTTGTCCCTACCAGCTCTCTCGGTTGGGATGTGTTTGCAAAAGCTGGGTGGTATTGCTATGTCTTCCTACCAGATATGATATCTGCAGGCTGAAGACACATTCGTCGGAAAAACTCGCCCATCATGCAGAGTAACAAAAAGAGAAAGAAATAGAAAATAAAACAAACTTCCGATGTTTTGACTGCATCAAAACCAACAACAAAAACAACAAAAAGACTGAGATTATTGTCATTGCAACCCACACAACACGTGAGGCTTGTAAGTTATGGTAGCTCTTCACAACGAATTAGTACTCTGTGTCTGTAAATATATAGAAACTTGAAGTACGATCGAAAAGGCGACGTCAAGGCACACAAAAATGACACGAAAAGTAGTTGCACTGTCTATTGAATTCATGATATGCTGCGCAGTCTTGTGCACGTTTGCTTGTGACTTTGACCCACCCACATCAGGAGTACAATTTGTGTGCTAGTGATTGAGCGGACCGCGTTACAAAGTTCGCTGTCGCGTCTCCTAGTTAGTGGGTGGATAATCGAAGATCTTAGATGTTTCATTTTGTTGGCCATTCGAACATATCCAACGAACAGCCACTCCTCCAAATGGATTCTCGACTGCGCTGTCAATGAAGGCAAATGATCGTGAAAATCGTCAATAACGACGAACTGAACTACAAGGAATAGAGCTCCGGTGCTAGTTTGCGAAGTTCCGTTTGAAGCTTGAACGTCAACTGCACTGCCGTGGGGCGGTCGTCTGGGTTTTGGGCTATGCATTGCAGTGCAATCGCACGAAGCCACGCTGGCATGTGACTTGAGAACGTTGGTTGGAGCTCCCCCATCGCTACTCGGCTGGAAATCGCGAGTTCAGACATGAATAAACCAGTAGTGGGGTTCTTCATGTCGCAGAACGGAATTTGATGCGAGTCAAATTCAGACAAGATGATGCCTACACCCCACAAGACTAGAAAAAAATCCAACATGGGAATCCAACATACCAAACGAGTAAATGTCCGCCGCCACAGTGTAATGTTTTTCTTGGAGTACTTCGGGCGCCATCCAAAGGAGTGTACCCACGCCCATGGTCATAGTTTGCAATTCGTCTTCCTTGGAAATGCCAAAATCCGTCAACTTGGTGCCTTTGGTCGAATCCAGTAAAATATTTCTCGATTTTAAATCGCGGTGGATAATGTCTAGCGAATGCAAATACACCAATCCTTCGACAATGCTATAGATGTGCATAAACTTGTCGGGCCAAGTAAATTCATCTGGGCTGTGGCTGGCCAAGTAACTTCTCAGATCACCCCCGTCCATCAATTCCATCACGCACTTGAGGGTACCGGGCCGGGTCCAGCATGCACCAATTAACTTGACAATTCGGGGCGAGTCAAACTGGCTCATGAGTTTGATCTCATCCACAAACGATTGCAGTTGCGCAATTGTAATGTTGGTGGCACTCAATTTCTTGATGGCAACCAGGTCACCGCAATACGTGCCACTCCAAACGTCGGCAAATGCACCCGAGCCCAAGACCTTGTCCAAAATGACATCCTTCGCTTCAATGCGGACCATGTCCAGGGATTGAATATTGAGACTCCTTTCTTCGTCGGCGGTGAAATGAAGAGTAATTTCAGTGAGCTGAAATTCGGTTTTCAAAGCAGCCACTTTTCGATGCCAAACCACCATGGTCCCCATTGCAAGGAGCATCATGCATCCTAGGGACACCCCGACGATCACGCCTACATTATTTTGTGCAGTCAAGCGAATCCATGAATCTATTAAGAGTGTACCTGTTGTGTTACTAGTAGACTTGGTTATCTTGAGTACACAAACCGAGTAATTCGTGGCCAAAGTCGGCCAAAGAGGTCGTACAATCCCCCCTTCCGTGGTACAGTATGTTTCGTTGACGGTCACGATTGACATCGCATCCAAATTGACAAGCGCATTTTTGCCCTCCAAGTTTTCAAGGATGTTGAATGTTTTGTCGTCCATGACCCAGTTGGAAATGTTGGATGTTCGAAGCGATCTATAGGTCCATGTGTTAGTGACTCGGAGACTAGGTGCTGAGTACGCACACTTTTTTTAGGCCATGGAGGGAAAGATGTGAAATGGCGCGAACAGAAACATTTTCGAAGCTCCTAATTTAAGTTTTGAGATCCACGTGCGCCCCATCGCGGTCATACAAATGTTTGACCCCTTGGAGCTCAACGTCCAAGACTGTCATTTCGTAAAGATTGGTCATCTGCCTACATAAATAGGTGGAATGAGTGTGATTGGATCTTGAATCTTGTACAAGACACTTAGCATTGGCCAGGTTATCTTTTGAATGGTGAAATTGTCCTTGTCGCCGATGCTCCTGTAAGTATAGTAAGCATAAATCGACGTTCATTTTTGTTCTTACAAGCGTGCTGGGCTGAGGTTTTCAAAGGTCGATGTGTTGATCAATGTGAAATTCAGGAGGTTTACTTGAAGCCCGTCGGGACTGTCTGTCGATTCAAAATAGTCCATCGTCATGTCTTTCAATGTCCTACAAATATAACCTTACTTTTCAACAAAGGAAAAGTAAAGGCTGTACAATTTCGTGAGTTGCTCATAAACACAGTCTCCGAGCGATCTGACGCCAACATTCTCCAAAGTCCTAAATACAACGACAAGAATTGTTAAAGTGCTCAAGAGATTTCAGACGTACAACTCAATTCCGAAAGGAAAAGTCGCATTTGACAAATCTACCAATTCTGGACGGTCGGTGTAGTTCAATGCAAAATCTTCAAAGCCGGAAACGTCACCGACAGCCTGAAACGTATCTGTGTTTTGAAGTACAGAGCAGGTTCTGTCGACGATCTCGAAACTGCTGTTGTCGAAGTTGTACGTTTGGATCGCGTTGGCTGTCCAGTCATGGTACCAGCACTCGGAGGCCAAGGAATCGGCAATAAGAATCAAGACGATGCCAAACACGAAAATCATGGTGACTCGATGGGAGCAAATTTGCAAATGTGCAACGACTCAGGTTCTGCATCAAATGCGTTGAACGGAGAATGTTTTAATAGTTAGGGAGTACGTTTAATGATAGGTCAAACTCTTTCAAGCCGAATGGCGCGAGTTTATACATCAAATTATAAGTAAAACGTGTTTGTTGAAGTCAATTCCTATAAAACGCCTTTGGGCGCTTCAATCTCCGATCATTCGCACAACGACACTGGTTCGACAAACGTCGCCGGGTGCCGTATCGCAAGGCGTCAGAGGCTGTTTGGCCGAGAACTCAAGCTGGAATAAGCTTCACCGGGACGCTCAGAAAATTCGAAATATTATCTTTCATGTATTAAAGCCTCGCTTCAAGTTCGCCCAAACTTAACTTTCTCAACTTTCCTAAATGCGTAAAACGCTGACCCAACTTCCTCAAGTCCGCGTACAGTGTAGGGGGGCACCGGGACGCGAAAACAAATCACCTCTGCGAGAACCCTGTCTCTAACTTGGACGACATCGACCTGGTAGTTGCTGCTGTGAGCATTATTGTGTGCGTCTGCGCAGTTTTGAACATGGATGGAAGGGCAAATGCCTGGGAAAACACTGTCACCCATACTGTAAATAAGACATATTTTGAAGAGAACTATAACTCGCTGGGGAACAGCGTGTTTTTCCAGTCCTTTAGAAAGACGAGAGAATGCTTTAACGATCTGGAAACGTACTTGGAGTCGACGTGGCCGGTGTTTTGTCGACGCAAAACATAGAGCTCCAGAAATAATGCGAAACACTCGTTCCAGAAAAGCTAGCAAAAACGCTGGCTTATTTAGGATCGCGCCGTTCTATTGCTGTATTGATGACACAATTGGAATATCTCCTTTAACTGTTGATCGAGCTGTAAAACAGATTTGCCCAAATATCTCTCATGTCTTTTGCTTCTCGCAAGTTCACAATCTTCGTTGCATAAATTTCATTGTCAAAGCGTAACTTCGACAATTCAACAAGACTGCTGTGTCGACCAATTTGGAGTACGAACTTTTTTACTCTGCGACATAATCAACTAAGATGCACGTTTAAACTTGTTCATTTTTGTCCGAGGGAACTGAGGACACAGCTAGGGCATAGAGTAATCTCTTGAGGAGACCCAGACTGGATGGTTGATTATGACGGCGTCTTGTTTATGCCGTTAACGTAGGACTTTGGACAACCTTCATGGCATGACAATCTCGAACGTTGAGGTCCAAGGAGTTCAAGCTTGGTACGATGATGGCTGAGGTTGAAGAAATACAGGGGGGTCACATATTTTCCCCAGGTTTGATGATCATGCATCTATTGAATCCATAACAAAGCTCAATTCATGAAATTGAAAAAATGTACACACTCAATGGTAACTCCCATAGCCGACTGACATTCTCAAGTAGCATGATGCAAGCATCAACCATTTCCAACTGGGTCACAGATGACAAAACTTTCAATCAACTTTATTATCTTGGTGGGCAGCGTAAAAATGGCATATCTGATACTATTTCATTCGTAACCGTCAATCAATCATATTGTACACACGAAGGGGGTGCTGTACACTCTCTACGGCCAACTTACAAAGAAAATTTCTCGGTTTGTGCCGACACGGGGGCCATGCCTGGTTTGTCATATCTCGTTATGATGTTTAAGCATTTCCGTAGAGTCATATCCAACCGACGTGGCTTTGACTCTGGGAATATTCGCCGGAATTGTATTTCTGTTGGCAATCATATTAATGATATTTTGGAGCAAACGTGGCATTCAAGGAGAGTACCAGACTATCCCAAGTGTCTCTGATGTTTTCACCGACGAAGAAAAAAGCTTGAACATGCAAGCCCTTGAAACTCTTCGCATTGAAGCCAATGACGTTGTATTGAATCAAGTTTTGGGCTCCGGGGCCTTTGCCGACGTCTGGCTCGGAACTTATTGCGGCAAACCTGTGGCCATCAAGAAGTTGCATGCAAGTACCACGGCTACCATCGCGCAACTGCAGTCATTTGTAGAAGAAATCAAACTCATGAGCCAGTTCAAGTCGCCCAAATTGACAAGTTGGTTGGTGCGTGCTAGGCCCGTCCTGGTACTCTCAAGTGCGTGATGGAATTGATGGACGGGGGCGATTTGAGAAGCTACTTGGCCACCCATACTCCAGATGAAATAGACATGGCCCGAGAAAGTGATGCACATTTACGACATTGTCGAAGGGTTGAATTACTTGCATTCTTTGGGCATCATTCACCGCGATTTAAAATCGAGAAATATACTCTTAGATTCGACCAAGGGGACCAAGTTGACGGATTTTGGCATTGGGAGGGCGTGGAACAAACAATGACCATAGAGGTGGGCACAAGGCGTTGGATGGTGCCCGAAGTCCTCCAAATCATTTGGTAAGTTGTAAGTCTCGTAACGCGATAATCACACCCATAGGTGTGGTCTTGTCTGAATTTGACACTCATAAAATTCCTTACCACAGCTTGCGAAACCCAACTCTTGACAGAATTGGCCATTTCGAACAAAGTAGCGGCTGGGATCCTCCGCCCGACCTTTTCCACTCGATTACCACGTTGGCTTCGCACGATTGCGTTGCAATGCCTGGCTCGAAACCCAATTGATAGACCCACCGCCGTGGAGCTATTTCACTTCAAAGGGGAATGCGCAAGGTTTAGTTCGGCTCAAAACAAAATTCCAGGTCCATAATCAGGACACCGGGGGTCTTTAGGAGCGATGATGCGTTTTAGTTTGTCTTCAAATTAAAACCAATAAGGGGGTCGTCGGCAAAAGTACATATTCTGGATATATTTTTCCCGGATATGTCTATTCGCACAAGAGTCCATCGTCGCCAATCAACGCTACGTGCAACGCAACGGGCGCTTTGTCAATTTGGCAATCCCACCATGACGTAAGGAGCAAAATCTCGTCGCGTTGACGCAAGATTTGAGCCTCCAAGCTCTAACTTTGCCTCGTACAGCGTCGTCACCAAATGCAGACACAATTTATAAATGAATTTGACACCCACTCCCTGTAACAATCCACCTTTTCGTCCAGTCGAACGGAAATGTCGACTTTGTCGCTATTTGGTTTCGGATCTGCGGAAAGACACAGCATAAAGACGACAGAAATGTAAGGAAAATGGTCCAGTTTGGAGGTTGCTCGCCCTCTTGGTTGACGAGAGCGAGGCGATCGACTGTGTCAATTTCACGCGGTTGAAGTGATAATTTGACTATTTTGATCCTTGTGTCAGCGCAATTATTATATCCTGCAGGTAGAATATCGATTTTAACAGACCTTTGGAGTGTTTGTAGGGATAAACTGGGAAATACTAAGAGGAACTTCAACCACAGTGTGTTGGACTATGTTGAGGACAGGCAACTGAAGGGTTGCACTCGTGAATGACTCAATCCCCCTCGCACGAATCTGCAACCCTGCGCAAGAACAATTATCCAATAGGATTAGAGTGCTAGAATTCAGAGCCAATGGCATTGCGCTGACTTTGTCATCAGAAGGACAGGATGGCGTTTGGGAATATGGAGTGGAAAACAAATTCCCGTTGTGCTAACTCAGTGCAAACTATGCCATTGGCCTTATAATTTTCTCTTCTTCACAGCGCAATTGAAAGCATTGTCATATTCTCTTTGTGGGGGATTTTCTTTTTCGAAATCTGATAATATCTGAACTCAAAAAGGTGGATTGCTACAGGGACTGCGTGCTGATTATTCAAATGTGGAAACCTTAAGTCCAGCTAAGTTTATAGTAGAAATTACTTGTGTTATTGAATGCAGTGACACGACGCAACTTGATTCGTTCAGTGGGTGTTTTGTCACACATTGCGTCCATCAATCCGTGGGGTAAATCAAATATCGTGCTTTCAGCCAACTTTTGGACTTCTGGGCGGATTCGCCAAATCCATCGACCGATTTATTACACCTCGATTTTGTATGCCCATACATTTTAAAGTCCAATCAATTTTGATTGGCTAAATATCCACTTCCGAATTTCTATTCTGCACTAGTAATGTTTATCTTCCGTTATCTTCCTGTCGGAGATCATACAAACATCAAGACAAATTCTCCTTATCCGGATTTTCTGCCGGAAGATAATACTTGGTCCATTTTGACGTTATCTTGAGAATTGTATGGAAAGACTGTCATTTATTCTGTGTATTTTCTTCGATGGAAACGAAAAAGAGTGTCTGCATCTTGCTCACATTGTGCGACCAAAACGTCCCCATCGACAACTAGGACGTTTCGATAATGAACGCAGCATCCACAACCAATTGCACGGCGCTGGCCGCCCACACTGACAATCCAAAGGTGTTTATGGGCCACAGCCTCGGCGGGGCACTCGCGACCATCGCTGCCTTCGATGCCGCACGTTCAAAACCCACGTGACCACGTACAACTACGGCTCGCCGCGCGTGGGCAACAATGCGTTCGCCAAAGTGTTTTCGCGCCACATGAAGGGGTTTTGCGTCGTCGTGGGCGCACCCAAGCGCACGGTCGGTTGTCTCGGTGGCTGTCGCACCCGTCAACTATAAACATGACGGCACTGCTGTGCGCTGTCCCCCAGCCTCCAGTGAGTACCTGTGGCATCTGCACCAATTGCTACTACGCGCCGGCGAACGCTTTCTTCATTGGCTGGCAAGAGTGGCAGTGTGCGACGGTGTCCGAGTACAGGTGGTGCGGCTCTTCTAGCCCTCATCCGAGTTCGTCTGTGCCGTCGCCCAAGATTCCCTCGGCACCTTCTTCCTCGGCCACGTCCACCGCTGCCTCTTCGTGGCCATCGTGGCACGGCGAGCAAGACAAACAGGCACGTGCAGGTGCTGCTATTGCACTTGAACACAGAATGCTCTCACGATGGAGTGTGGGGTTACCCCAGATAGAGCCCAAGAGATGTATTAGTGTGTCTTCTCCCCTGCAGATATCATATATGGGGGGAAGAAGTTGCAACGCCGCCCTGCTCCACCTTGTTTATTTTCTTGTGTTTGCACCGTGTGTTGGTTATATTTGGCGACGGAGGCAAGTCAATTGATCTTGGAGCCTATAAGTTTGGCAATAGCGAAGGTATTCTTGGTCCAGTTTGCTTTCATTTCATTTCATTATCTTGCGCAAAAAATCAATGCGCAAAATAAACAATTCCACGGATGCGGGTACCAAGCATAACTCGCTCGGCTGCGTATAGGCTTGTCGCTCTCTCCCCAAACAAGGCCTGGCCTGTTTAAAGTATGTACCTGTTCAGGCATAATCAATCATATGTTGAATTGGTTGCTGATTCCGTAAATTCAGTGTGTCTGTAAATATATTGGAAAAATCCCATTTGGTTGAGATTATGAGATTAATTTCGACTAATATTCAAACTATCCAGTGGAAGCAATTGTGGCTGGTGCCTTACAGCGCATACAATTCTGGCGCGCGTTTCCTCAATTCGGTTTGAATCAAACAGGTCAAATGCACGTCCGTGGGTCGATCGTCTGGATTTTGAGCCAGGCATTGCATTGCAATCGCACGCAGCCATGCTGGCATCTGGTCGGAAAAGATCGCTCGGAGCTCTCCCGTCACCACTTTGCTCGAAATGCCCAATTCCGACACGATCGTGCCATTGGTAGGGTTCTTCAAGTCGTGATATGGGATTTGATGCGAGTCAAATTCAGACAAGGCGATGCCTACGAGAGCGATTAAAGAATTCGTGCCCGACAGTAAATAGAATAAAAGTCCAACGCACCAAACGAGTAAATGTCCGCTGCCACCGTGTAATATTTTCATGGAGGACTTCAGGCGCCATCCAGCGCAGCGTGCCCACACCCATGGTTAATGTATGTTGTTCGTCTTCTTTTGAAATGCCAAAATCCGTCAACTTGGTCCCCTTGGTCGAATCTAAGAGTATATTTCTCGATTTTAAATCGCGGTGAATGATGCCCAAAGAATGCAAGTAATTCAACCCTTCGACAATGTCGTAAATGTGCATAAACTTGTCGGGCCACATAAATCATTTGGGCTGTGGCTGGCCAAATAGCTTCTCAGATCGCCTCCGTCCATCAATTCCATCACACACTTGAGCGTTCGAGGACGGATCCAACTCGCACCAATCAACTTGACAATTCGGGGCGTATCAAATTGGCTCATGAGTTTGATTTCATCCACAAACGATTGCAGTTGCGCAATTGTGATGTTGGTGGCACTCAATTTTTTTACAGCCACTGGCTCACAGCAATACGTACCACACCAGACGTCGGCAAATGCTCCCGAGCCCAAGACCTTGTCCAAAATGAAACCCTTCACTTCAATGCGGACGGTGGCAAGTGCTTGCATGTTGAGGTTGCTGTTTTCGCTGTTGGAGGAGCCAGTGGGCTTTGGGTACGCTGATGTGCGTCCCTCAGGGCAGCCATTTTATTGCGCCAGAACAAAATGGCAACCATGGCCAACAGAATCACTCCCCCGACGGATAGCCCGACAATCAAACTTACATGGGTTGAAGATGGTTCTACGACCAAGTTCAAATGTTGTACTATTGAAAACGCAAGTTGCCTACCTGGGGCGGCTTGACCCCAACACAAACGGTGACATTATTTGAGGCCATAGATGACCACAGAGACAGACCGTAACACGCCTCCTTCCTCTGAGCATTTTGTTTGATCGAACGTCGCGGACAAGGATCTCAGTTGTTTACGATTGCTTATGTCATCGAGAGAATTGAATGTTTTGTTGTCCATGGCCCAGTTGGCGATGTTTGTGTCAAGCAGATTCCTAAAATGGACGATAGATTTTAATCGTCAATGCATGGTCTCAACTGCGTACAAGAGGGCAGTATCACGGAGCACAAAAAAGTTTGTCAAGGACAGGATTGACACACTCTGCAATTTCCTACAGGTAGTCGGGGATGGAACTTTATTTTGGCAAGCAACTGTACATTTGTACTCCGTTTTGGACTTGAACGCTTGAAATGTTCTTGAACGTGGCGTTGTTGACGCTCCAAAGCACGCAGTTTGAGTTCTCGCGGATTGGTGCGATTGATATTATATGTAGTTGAGGCTGGATCAATCGATGTCTTCGAGCACGAGGTTCCCCATGTTGTTGATCCATCTATGAAGCAAATGTTTTCAAATTCTCGAAGTGAACGATGATGTACAGAGTTTGACGAGTACAGTAAAATTTGTATGGCAGTATCTCGACGTAAAATATGCAAGCCAATTACAAGAGTATAGTATTTTGCCCTTGGACAACTCAACAATTCATCCACTCGACGACAATTCTCAACGACCCATCGCACCTCACTCTCCACAAATACAAAAAATTCGAGGGGTTTGGAGTATGGACAGCGATGTCGTTAATTGTGAAGTCGTCAAATCGTTCAATCGAGCCAATCAAACCAATGGTGATCAACAGTCACAGAATCCCTGACTATTCCTCAGCGACAAAACATCCAAACATCAAATTCTCGACCGCGCGTCGATCTGATGTCGGTCCTGAATGAGTAAACAAAGACTACGTACTTCCAAGTTTGGTCCTCTTCCAGGGCCAGCCATGACAAAGGTGCGAAGGATTTATTAGGAGTTGCGTCGAGAAGGTGATAGCTCCAGTGTTCCACTGTATTTGCCCCAACTTTCCCGTCCTTGTACCTTGCTGTGTCCAATGAATAATTTACAAATGAGTTGAGGTCTCAGTGTATTGTATGCCCCAACCCGTTGATTGTACGAACGTGCTATTTGCCTACTGTGTGTGTGTGTCACTGGATACTACCCTCAACAACATCACCACCGAAGTCTCCACCTTTCATTTCAAGGTACTCCGGAGTGAAACATCCACGTGTATTCAGACACGGTAAAATGAAAAAATTCGGCATATTGCTCCCATTTTCCAAATCCTTCCAGCCTATCAATTGAAAGAAAACAAGATTGTGTTACACGTTTACGACAGGTCGCCGGCCGACTTGAGCTTGGCGGTGGACCATTTCATCGAGACAATGTCGCTGTGGAGGGCCTTTTCTAGCTTTCGGGGCGACGAGAGCGGGAGACTCGTCGATGCCGTCGCTCTCGCATTTGTCTTTGGCTTGAACGTCTTGGCATACGTATGATCTTCCATGAGAAATGCCATTTCTGCCTGGCGCTGCGCTTGCACGCGCTTCTCCAAGACGTAGGCGAGCTGGGGTGAAAGATTGACAGAGTTGTAAATCTGTTTTTGCACAAGGGGACTCGTGATCGTGTGGCAGTACTTGTCTAGGATCGAGTCGTAGGCTGGGATTGTGTTTTTGCTGCTCATGTCGACCCAATTGCGTTCCCGCGCTTCCATCGCTTGGACTTGTTGTTTCTTCTTGGGGTTGACAAGCCGCCGCGTGTGGCTCTGGTAGTTGCACCGGTCGGCGCTCGACGGCCGGGTGACCACGGGTTTGTTTGTCGTACAAAACGCCTCATATTTCGTGGCATCGCCCTGACGAAACATGTTGAGGAGGAGCCACTCTTCCTTCATCCGGTCGACTTTTGGGTCAAAATGGTACTTGGGGGGCGACGGCGGGCCCGCGACAACCTAAATGGTCCGTTGTCAAAACCTCCGGTATCTAAACACAGCAGTCGTACCGGTTGTTTTTTCGTTTTGGACGTGCTTTTGGCCTTGGTCGGCGACGGCCGCCTTGGCGATGGCATGTCTTGCCGCCACGGTCGGTAGTTTTTCTGGGGTGAATGAAACACCATGGGTGGTACTTGCGAGTACTTGGCTGCTGCCACAAGTTCGTCATCTTCGTCATCCTCGTCATCCTCGTCGTCATTGGTGGTGGTCGGGGGGTCGTAGGAAGGCTGTTGCTTGGGCCGTTTGGGCTGTGCGGGGGGGCGGGGCTTGGGTGGTAATGGCGTGTATGTGGCCTCGTCGTCGTGGGTCGATTTGGGCGGCAGTCGCTTCTTCACGAGGCTTTCCTTCTTCTTTGGGAGTTCGTTCAACGTCGGCGAGCTGCCTCGTCCCCCACTACAATTCGATCGTGTGGTGGTGGACGGCTGGCGAACTTGGTCGTCGTCGGACTCGCTCTTGCTTGGGGTCAGCGACCGCGCGGGGCCTCTTGTGAGGGCAATCCGCGACTCGTCTGTTGAATTCGATTGTTCAGTCTGTGACGTGGCACCATCTCGTGCCCCCGACGCGGGCGGTGTTGTTTTTTCCAGTGGCAGCGTTGCCGTTGGATGATTGGATGCGTGGCGATTGGCTGTGGCCTCAGGATTTTCTTTGCTTGCAGCCACTGCATTGGCGTCCCGAAGGAATTCTTCTTTGTCATCGCTGCCATCTCCGTATTGTTTGATGTTGCCAATTTTGCCGCTCCAGTCACTTGACAGTGGATCGCCCTCGCTGCCCATAATACCCACATCGTCAAACACGCTCTTGCTGGCATACATGGGTGCTTCATATGAGTCATCATTCTCTTGCTTGGTCGTGTTGTCGATGTCTTTCGTCTCGAGCGGTGGCGACTCGACGACAGCGGCGGTCGATGCTATGTCGTTGGCCTGGGCGAGTGCCACGTCATCGCCCCTTCGATCGTTCTCTCGTTGTCGTCCGCCATCAATCAATTCCACCTGCGGGGATGCCTCCACCGATGCGTCGTCGACTGTGGCTGGGAGCGCGGACGTTTCGTCTTTGCTGTCGTTGGCTAGTGTCGATTCGGTCGTTGCAGCACTCGGTTCTGTTTGGCTGGTCTCCAAGCAGGTGGTCGTAACTGGCGCCTTGTTCACAGATTCTGCTGGCACTTCCCCAGGCAGCAACGCTGATGGCGCAAGTGGCTCTTCTACCCGTGGCTGGCGCTCATCGATGACGACGACGGCAAGACAGTCGATCGCCATTGCCTCGATTTGTGGTTCCACCAAAGCCGCAGCAACAACCTCATCGTTTTGTTCGGGTTGCTCGGTCTTTTGAGGTGATGCATCCTCGTAGTGGTCGACATCCAAGCCATCATCACGATTTGGTGTGGCATCTACTGGCGCTTGTTCGTCTGATCTTGTCGCGTCGATCGGTTCGGATTGGCTTGTTTCCGTCGCTTGCACTTGAACTCGTGGGTCTTGTTCGACGTTTGGGTTGAACTTTGCCTCGTCGGTCGTATCGGGCACGATGTTGTCGCCCAAATCAGCGGCAGGCGATAATTCATTATCGCCCTCTCCCTTGCATCTCTCTTGTCTGGTCATCGATGGTGGTGGTTCACTGGTCGTCTGAGGTGATTCTTTGTCTATGTCTTGCGTCCTCGAAGCGTCAAGGCATGCTGCCACTGTTGTGGCCGTGTCTGGGGTCTCCCCTTCGTCGTTGCCACTTGCAGTTTCGTTGCTTTCGCCCGGTAATGCATGAGGTGTCCCTCCCTCGTCGAAAGGTTGCGGGGACACGACGTGTGCATCTGCATCGTGTTGGGCTACCGCGTCCACGGATGACGGCGCTGACGATGTGCCTTGGCTCTCTGACGACGGTGGTATTGGCTCGTTCGCCTCTTCTGGTGCCACCACCCCTTCTGGCACAGCCGTGTCTCGTTCGTTCACATCCCATTCAGCACTTGGAGATGTCTCGGTCGACATCGTTGATGGCGGCTCGTCATCACTTGTCGCCTGGACTGACGTGGCAGCATCACCATCCACTCCTCGCTCCTTCATCGGACTGCTCGCTCCCTCGGCAAAATCATTGTCGTTGTACGAGTCGTCGGTGATGGTCGTCGTCTGTGTCGTCGGCAATGCTTCGTCACTGCTTGCCATGGCAAAAGTCTTGCCATCCATTAACTCGATCGAGTGCGTGCCAAACTCGTGTTCGTCATAGGATGCCTCGTCTGGCAGCATCGGTGTGGCGGCGTTACTCTTGGCACCTTCTCCTTGCTGGCCCCCATTGGTCGACGGCGGTGCTGACAAAGTGTCGGCAAATTCATCAACGTCGTACAAGTCATCGAGGTTGCGAGGCTCTGACTTGAGCGCAGGCACGGATGCCGACGAAAGTGCCAGCGTGTCGTCTTCGTATGGATCGTCGTCGTCGCCGGGAGAAGCATCGACACCCAACAAATCATCCACGTCGTCGTACTCGTCTTCGTAGGCCGCGTCGACTTGGGCCTCTTGGGGCGGTTGGTCGATTGCTGCCTCTGGCGTAGCTGCTACTTGTTTCGACCTACATGGGCACAGAGAGTGATTGACTGTATCGTGACTGCCAGCGTACCCTGGATCGTTGTTGACTGGCAGCTCCTCTGACGGTGCTTTCGTGGCAACGTGTTTAGGGGGACTCTGTTCGTCCTGGAATTCCTCGTCCGAGTATTGTTGCTCCTGTTTGCCAATGACGCATGAGAGTCTGCAGTGAAGATGAGAAGACGTACGTCCGCCATCCTCGTCGCCGTCTCTACCCCGTGGCTCTGACCGGTGCCGCTCGCGTCGCCCTTGCTATTCTGGCTCTATGGCGGTTTCGGCTATTTTGAAGTTGAAACTGCCGGTTACGCTTGAGATTGTCGGTGCACTCGCTTACATCATTTCAAGTGAGGATCAAAACGATCGCCTCCCCTGGGGACAGCTTTACTGTACAGGTACAATATGCATCTCTGGGTACACTATGTACCCGTATCATGGCCAAAGGGCCACCTTTTGTCCTATATAAGGCGTCATGGATCCACAATATATGGCAGCGAGTTGCGTCAGGACGTCGCGCACTTGGAGCCTGGGGCACTCGCGGAGGTGGTCGGTCGTTTTTTCCTCCGTGGGCTGCACAGTCGATCGGACCAATCAAAAGTGAGAAACTCCCGGCAACGTGAATGATTGGTGGATCCTTTTTTATATGCAATTTGATTGGTCCATGGAAGCGAATCAAATGCGTTCTGCAATGCCACTTGGTGCTGGTTTGAACAGTGTTGGATTGACGTCCCTTTGAGAGGTGTGTGGAACACCGGCGCGAGGAGCTAATGGGGTCGTCGTCGTTCTTTCAGAGTATTCACAAACGTAGACAGTGAACAGCCTCCCGACGACGACAAGCGATGTGATGGTTGCAACACGATGCAGCATAAACGAACCAATTGTGTGCAAACCACGACGCTGTGTGTGTGAAAGCGAGTAAAAAAAGGCTGGGCGCGGCCGAGTCAGTGCTCCGACGATGACACCATCGTCGGAGTCGCGAGAACGACACCGCGTTCGTCGACCAGGCAAGACGACACCATCCATGCCGCCTTCGACATTTGACGACCAACGTGACATACACAACCTGCCAACATATCTCTCTCTATACACACACTCTCTCTAGTTGGTGAGCTCGGCGGCATTGCCCGTGACCTGCCACGCCATCATCTTGTGGTCCATGCTTGCCGTGAAAAACGTATGCAGCGGGCCCTTGATGATCCGCCGCACGGGCTGTGTGTGGCCCACGTTGTTGAGGTTCTTGCCAAACGCTGTCTTGTAATGGAACGACGGCATGTCCTTGACCGAGACCGAGCCATCCTACAAGTATTGCGTCAGCATCCACACATCAAGTGGCATGATGACGCAGACATACTTCATGACCCAGAAGCAAGAGCGGCGCGTCGACGCCGTCGCTCGAGACGCAGAGCGAGAGGATTGGGAGGTCGACCGTGTCCGAGAAGACCTTGTTGAATGGCGGCGCGAGGTTCCACACAATCACTTGCTTGTCGAGGCCGCCCGTGATCAAGTATTGTTCGGCGCCGTTGATCCAAATGTCCATGTCCATCACGATGTTGGCGTGGCCGTCGTTGGCTTTTGTGAGCACGGTGCCGCACTTGAAGGTCGAGAGTTCCCAGATCCGGATCGAATGGTCCATCGACGTCGAGATCAACCTACAGAGTGGATGAGAGAGATGCAAGTGGCATGATGTCGTACGCCATGGTCTGCCCAAGCTGGACCGTCTTCAACCGCGTGATCCCGCGCGAGTGGCCTTCCATGAGGCCCCCACATTTGAACATCCCGAGCGCGTTGTCAAAGGTCCAGTACCGAATGCGGCCGTCCCCAGACCCAGAGATGACAATCATCGCGCCCGTCGCCGGGTCTTTTGCGGCCGTGATCGCCCACACGTTGCGGTAGTGCGCAAACGGCATGTCGGGGCTGACCTGAACGAGACGATGAGGATGATGGGTAAGTGTGTTGTGTACCATAAACTCGAGCGGCGGCGCGGCCGGGTTGTCCAAGTTCCAGCACTTGATCTTGCCGACGGGACACGTGGGGGATTGTGCCATGGGTTCTTCAAATCCGACAAAGAGATGCGAGCCTTCGAGGTGGAGCGCCGCGACCCCTTCTGTGGTTTTCTGTCGCGCACACGTCATGAGGTGGGGTCATGGGAGTTCGCTCGGTACCTTGTCACGCTCAGCCGGGAGAATGTCGAGTTCGACCGTGCACACGGGGATCTGCCCGATTTCCTTCCATGTTGCGCAGTCCCAGAGGCGGATCGTGCCGTCGTTGGAGCACGTAATCACTTGTTGCTTGCCTTCCCATAAGACGAGGTCCTTGACCGCCTGCGTGTGGCCGTGGGCTGTCCCGAGGCGCTTGAGGAAGTGTGGGTGGTTGCAGTTTTGTCGCGTGCATCGGTCGTCGAGGTAGAAGCCGCACACTTCATGCCCTGGGCCCCTGCTTCGCATGCCGCTGATACGACCGCCGCTGGATCGTCCTCCGCCGCGACCGCCATAGCCGCCGCGCTGATTCCCGCCCCCGAAGCGCTGATTGTACGACATCGTGTGACCGCCGATTGAAATTTTGAATGCCGGACCACTCGCAATGGAGCGATGGATTCGCGGGAGGGAAATCCCCGGCTTTTTAGCCAATCAGATGCTAGCATATTTAAAAACTTAAATTCGCCCACCTGGACTTTTTTTATTCAAAAATGTTCAAACCAATTACGTGTATCAAGGTCTTGGATTATAATTTTTATTATTTTTTCGATCCCTCGCACGAGACAAACACACGAAGCATCGACATTGCGGCGGCGGCCACATCGCCACGGATCCGCGCACGCTTCATGCCGCCGAGCCTTCCTGTCATCATGTCCCTGCTAGTTGTCTGCATGTGCATTCACATGCGTGTTTGCTGGGATTGTGCCCATTCGACCTGGCAGCAGTATGGACGACGTAGCGGCGAATGACGGTCTCGTCAATGACGGTCGTCCAAGGCCGCCTCCTCTTCATCATCCTGTCGCCGCGCATCCCGCATGCACACACATGGCGACTTTTGTTGCATCCTTGCCTCGCGCCGTTTCAAGATATGGCAATTCTCGGCGGTTGTGTCGCTGGGCTGTGAAAGAAGCCATAGCGTCCGTTTCAGGATTCGCACTCGCCTGTCATACACTAAGTTTTCTCGCGCGCGACACTTCTCTCTCTTGAGGAAACGACTCGTTATCCTCATTGTGTATTTGGGTGCCATGGGTCGCCTCGCTCTCCTTGCGGCGACGGCCGCCGCCGCCGTCCTCGTCGCCAATGCGGACTCGTCCACCAAGCAATGGAAAGAGCATTTCGTACGCATCTTTCCTCGCCCTGCTCATCGTCCTCATGCGCATCTTCCTAGTACGGCCGCGTCATTGCTGACGGCTACGAGTACTTTGCCATCGACGGTACGTTGATGTCTTCATGATGGATGTCCTTGGTCACACGGATGCTACAGTCCCGCGCGGGGTCTACAACGTCGATTTGTCTGTGACTCTCAGTGCGCTTGGCCCGCGGACGCCGCCCGTCGTCTTTCTCAAGAAGGATGGTTTCCCGACGGAAGCAAGTTACGACTACCGCCTCAACACGACACACGACGGAGTCGTGTTTGACCATGCCTTGGCTGACCTGCAGGTTGGTCTCGATCGGCGTTCATATCAACTGACGCGTAATAGGTCGGTCGGTACTACGCCACGGTCTGGGGCGGCAATCTCCACGGGTCGGTCTACCATTTTGGCGTCGGGCCGTCCGATTTCATGTGGTGGTACCTCGACTTTTACTTTTCCAGCTGTGTCGACGTCGCCCGCGTCGGTCCGTCATCCTCGGGTGATATGTCATACTGACATGTCGTCGCAGGCAGCGAGTGCAAATTGCCCGTCACCCACGCATCGACGACGACCGCGTCATCGACCAGCAGCCCTGTCACAGCGGCCGCGTGCGTCGACGTTGTCACGCCGGCGACATTGATTTCGTTTGACGTGGCTCAGCCCGTGGCGGCGCTGACCATCAACCTCGCGCAGTTGGCCACGACCAATGGCGTCTCATGGGCCATTTACCTCAACCACGCCAACCCATTGGCCACCGATGCGATCCCCGTGGCCAATGCGACCGCGCCGACGACGACGACGTTTCAAATCAAGCGACCGCAGACGGGGTGCGTGTAGTGCCGCATGCGGCTCGAGCCTCACATGGCATTGTAGCACGTGGACGGCGCTCGTTTTGTACAATGGCGATGCTTCCAGCAGCCTCTGCAGCCGCAATGCCGGCGCGCGATTCACGATCGAGTGGGTTGTTCAAGTAGGCACTGCTGGGGCGCTATGGAAACAACCAACCAACGATCATGTGCACGTAGGCAGCATGCGACCCAACGACCGACCCGTTGTGCAGCGCCGCGGGAAATTGGACTCCCCTCGACGAGAACCGCAACGCAGCGTACCCGCGCGCCGACTACATTGTTGCCGCGTCCTTTAGCGCGCGCCAGCCCGTGTTCCAATCGAGTTCATTGGCGCCTGTCGTAGGATGACGTCATCTCGATTGTTTCGTGACGGCATCGCAACCTAGGGGTACGAGTTTGAGTTGAGTCCCATGTACGCTGGCACGGACGTCCTCGTCCATCTGGGCTCGACACTACTCGACTATGCCGTGTACATTCGGGTTGACGGCTGGCCTACCACGTCGACCTTTGATTATGCGTACGGGATTGCGTTATCCCGATTGCCTCGGTTCATGGTTACGTCATAGGTTCAATGCGTCCCAGGCGTCGCCCATTCACGTGGTCACGATGGCCCAAGATATCACGAACCCCACGTCGCCGTCGTTTGACGGGCTTCAAAATGCATCGACGGCTGCGTCGTTTGTCGGGTTTCCAGCCATTTCGTTTCCAAAACCAGGCCACTGGTACATTGTCGTGCAGCCCAAAGCCGTAGCGACTCCGTACGCTGTCGTGTCAGCATGACTTGTCCTGACTGGGATGACGCAGGGGCGTCACGTGGGGCGTGGCGCTGCAAGTGCACACGGCGGCGTGCCCTGACGAAACGGATTGCAACGGCAACGGCAACTGCGTCGTCAAGACCAGCTACCAAGGCTTTGTCTACGGCGAATGCGTCTGTTCGTATGGGTTTGGGGGCCGCGAGTGCAACGAGTTTGTCTATTCGCCGTCCGAGGTCGGGTACCTTTTGGGTCTGTCATCCTGACTTGTCGTCAGCGCCAGACCCGCACGGCCCTTTTGCTGCTCTCGAACGGCGCCATTCTCCCCGCGGCCGTCCTCTCCTTCATGCGCAAACTCCACGGTTCGATGCCTCTCATCCTTGTCTCATCTCAGATGCTAGTCGAAGCGGTCCTCTTCTTCCTCCTTGGCGTCATTTCGGGCTTGTACCACGCATGCGATTTGAACATGTACTGCATCTACCCGTACCCGTTTCTCCAAGGCTTGGATTTTGCCTTTACGTTCAACGCGATCATGCTTGGCTTTATCCATCTCTCGGGCGCGTTCAAACACGTCAAGGTAGACACGCCTGCACTTGTCCAGACTTGATACCATGGCTGCAGGCGGGCATGCAAGTGTTTGTCTTGGTCGCGCTCATCTTGATCACAACGACGAACGCAACATCGATGAAGAACTGGCTTGTCATCGGCATTGTCATTGCCGTCCAATTCGTTGCCACGTGGACATACTACGTACGTATGTACCATTGTCGATGATGCCGAGTCTCGTGTGTAGTTGACCTTGGCCAAGCGGCGGCTCCATGCGTCCTATTTCCAGTGTGTTGATGACATGAACGCAAGTCAAACTCGTGGGCGTTTGTAGGACGATCAAGCGCTTCCTCTTCCACAGCGACAACTTCGACTGGCGCTTCTTGGGCTTGGGGGTTGTCTTGTGGGGCTCAGCCTTTGTGTGCTTTTTCACGTCGACCGGTCCAACGTATTGGCTGGTGCGGTGGTCCCCTGCTTTCGTACGTGAGCGTCTTGTCTAGGTGCACTCGATTTGGCATTGCACGGCCATGTTAGCAGCGTTTGCATTCATTGGGCTGCGCAAGAACATTCGCTATCAATGCGTCGGCACAGACGGGAAGGACGTGTTGAGCCACGAGGCAACGGATGAAGTCCGGCACGAAAAGGCAGCGTTCAAGAAGAACGAAATCGTCTTGATGCGCAGCATGGAAGAAGCCGACCATGTGCTTTCGACGTAGGCAAAGGGACGTCGTGGCGCCAGAGCATCATCTGGGTCTGTAGTGTTTTGCATAATGACAACGAACATGTTGCAGTCGATTTCCACTGTGCGCCATCAACCCATGGCAGACCCGTGGCTCTTGGGATTGCATGTGTGCGCGCCAATTTTGAACATTGCGCCCTTTCGCTCAGGTTATCCGGAAACAACTGTCCGGATAATGCACAAGGAAGACATAATCTTCAGTTGCACTCAACCCAGGGAATTTTGTATACTTGACATTGCATTTGACAAGATCTAATGACGTTAAAAGCAGGGATTCGTCAAGTCTGAACCGTCACCGAAATTCTTCAACAACCTCTGTCTTAGAATACTTTATTATATAATAACCTATATGTATTCATTGCGTACCTATCCAACATAGCACAAATACATCGATGTGTTACCTGTATACTATGAATACGGAATGTCATCTATATATTATTACAATTATAAATTGAAAGAGGTTTTTGCTTTGAACCACAGATCCCTTTGCAGCGACAAGAGGTTTCAAGCCCAGGCCGAGCCTGTTTGGGTGTTGGCGACCACGTTCTAATTTCGCATCATGCGCACAACCAAATTTGCCGCGTGAGAAGCACATCCGCGATCGCCGCTGCCGCCGAGCGATCCACTCCTCTGCGTAGCCTTGTATTGGTGGTACTCCGAGGATGGAAGATGCACCGACGTCCGCCCCGAGAAAACTCGTCTCATCCACGACTTCTCATGCGATATCGGCGGCCTCTCCGGCGGCCGCCCGTGGTGTAACTGCAACGCCGTTGCATGATGGAAGTGGACTCCCACCTTTGGTGAGGGCATCACCCGCGCACAAGAGCAGTCCGATGGCACCGTCGTCGGCGACTTACTCTCCGTTCTTGATGGAGTCGTACAACATGAGCACGAATTTGGGTTTGTCAGCATCCTTGCATGGCTTTTCTTCGCCGGCCAGTTTTTTCTCGGGTTGCCCAGAAGATGCCGCCAGCGAAGAAGACATCTACAGCACGTTTTCCCACCTCCCAACGGCGTCCAACAACCTCAATCGGCAAGGCTCGCATGGTCAACAGGCGCAACAGGGACAACAGTCGCAGCAACAAACGACGCAAGCAGGCGACGATACATCCGACGACGAGGACGACGAAGATGACGACGACGCGCAGAACGCTGGGCTCTGGAACTGTCTTGTCTGCACTCGACTCAACCAAAATGATCATTGCGTCTTTTGCGGGCAAGAAAAGGAGCAGCCTTTTCGCGCTCAAACGCGCCCGACTGGTCAACTACGACGCCCCATACACACGGCAATCGGGTACGATGATCGCATGCGACTCCATCGGGAAGTTCAGGTACTGATATTGATGTTGACATTCTCCTATTCATGTGGACCATCCAGCCTCGCGACATGTACGATCTCCATCCAGAACGACCCGACCGCATTGCCGCGATCTACGAACAATGTCAAGTCGACGGCGTCATTGAACGTTGCACCCACGTCCGTCGTCATGCCATTGTCTCTCTCACGTGTCCGTTGTCGTAGATCCCAAGTGTCTTTGTCGACAAGAACGACCTCCTCCGCTGCCACGACGCCGATTACTTGGAGCAACTGGACGACCTCTTTCAATTGCCGTACCACCACATCACGCCCGACACGTACTGCTGCCGCGACACGGACACTGCGGCCAAGCTCTCGGCCGGCATCGTCGTCTCGCTCGTCGACAAGGTTGTGCACAATGAAATCCGAAACGGCTTTGCGATCGTCCGACCGCCAGGCCACCACGCCGAACCGCAGCATGCCATGGGGTTTTGCATGTTTAACAACGTGGCCGTGGCCGCCAAGACGGCCGTCGAGAAATTTGGCGTCGCCCGCGTCCTGATCCTCGACTGGGACATTCACCACGGGAACGGTACCGAACACATGTTTGAAGACGACCCGAGCGTGCTCTACTGCTCGCTCCATCGGTTTGACAACCACGGCGCGTTTTACCCGGGCACAGGTGCCCCCGACAGCGTCGGCAAGGGCCGTGGCGCGGGCTTCAACGTCAACATTGGCTGGCCAAGTGGTGGCATCGGGGACGCCGAGTACCTCGCGGCCTTTGACCGCGTTCTCATGCCCATCTTCCGTGCGTACGACCCCGAGATCGTCTTGGTCTCGGCGGGATTTGACTCGGCGCTGGGCGACCCCCTCGGACGGTGTCGCCTCACGCCCGCGGGGTACGCGCGCATGACGCATCAATTGAGTTCGCTCGCCCATGGCAAGATAGTCTTGGCACTCGAGGTAGATTTAATTCCAAATCGTCGTTGGCGTGACATGAGAGGATGTAGGGCGGGTACAACCTCAGGTCGATTGCGACATCGGCCAGTGCGTGCATTCGCATCTTGCTGGGGGACCCCGTCCCGCCGTTCGAAGACGTGCCATCGGCGCCCATGGAGAACGCGCTGCGGGCCATCGAAACGACGCGCGGGTTCTTGCTGCCGTATTGGCCCTGTCTCTTAGCCGTCGAAGACGATGGAGACGACGATGACGACGATGACGAAGCCAGCGGAGATGACCAAGGTGACGACGACCAAGTAGATGCATTCACAGGCGACGATGTCGTCGTGGCCAAGGAAACAGACACACGCGACGACAAGAAAAACGACGACGCGAACGAGAGTAGAGATAGACAAAAGGACGCGCTCGCGGCCAAAATAGAGATGGCGGCGGCGCTGGACCCGCGGATCACAGAGGACATCCGTGCAAAACTGCGCGAGAAGCGGCGGTATCGGCCGTATGTGGCGGCCCACAAACGATAGGAGCGTAATAATAGAGTACAATATTACCCAAACGCCGAGTCCAAAGACGACGAGAGGGCAGAGGCGCGCCGCGTCGCCGACGAAGGCCGTCGATGGGATGCCACGAGCGGCAACGACAAAAAGTTGGCACACTGGAGGAGGCGCAACCGCACGTCATGCCTGCACACATGGCGTCAAAGCGCACGTCGAACGAGGAGAGATGTACCCGATGGCCGTGTTGACATTGAGCCGCTGGAGCAGATTGGTGATGGCGGTCTTTTGCGCGGGCGACAAGGACGGACTTGAGATCGGATTCGAGGCAAAGTAGACGAGCGGGGTCTTTTGGTACTGCGGTGATGGGGACCGCATCGCACTCGAGTGGACGTGGTAGCGCAGGACGAGTTCAAAGACACTCACGTTGGGCTGGACCAGCGAATGGACGAGGGTGGCCGATGGAGTCTGTCGTAACAGTCATGACAAGAACGAGGAGATGGTGTATACCATGAGGAAGAAGGAAACGAGGAGGCCATTGGACTGCATCGCAAAGAGAAGCCGCGCTTCAACGCCAGACCCATCCAAGATCGGCGCGCGGTTGTAGGATTCGTCGCCATAGTCCATGACACTCTGTCGCCAATGCTCAATCAACGTGGAATTCCACATGTCGATAGAGAGCGGGACGTTGAACTTGTGGAGGAGCTGCAGCTGGACGGCGGCGGGGTCGGTCGGGTCCGTCGGGAGGAGCGTATCCGGGGACGAAGATGATTTGCTCAAGCCTTGCATGCAAAGATAGACAACGTGTCGGCAAAACCACGAGAGCGAGAACGGCTGAAAGAGGCGCGGGGGCTTCATGTAGAAGAGGAACCAGAACGGCCCGCGGTGCCACCCCATCGCGATGGACGCGAGGACAAGGCAAGACAATGTGAGGACGCAAGTGATGTGAAAGTAGAGCGATGAGTGGAACGCATAATGCAGCTACGGGTCGACGATGAGGGATCGACCCACGAGCGATGAACGTACCAGCGCCATTTTGAGCACCGCGTAGAAGATGCCGATCGTGTAGCGCATGGTCGGGGTGAGGAAGGGAATGCGCGTGCCTTGTAGGCAGTGCGCGGCAATCGAGAACCACAGATAAGTCGCGAGCGTCTCGGAGACGAGGAAGTAGATCGCAAACAACTGCGTGTCGACGTCGTAGCTGTCGGGCGATGTGTGGGGTTGTGGGGGTCCCCACGAGTGGAAGGGATGGTGATGATGATGAGGGGGTGTGGATGATGAGGAAGCGTCGCATGCGTTGGCGAGTGCCATGTGCCGGTGATCGAACGGCCCGCGGCGCACGATCGGGCGGAAGAACTTCATGATGGCAAATGCGACTGTGGGGATGCTTCACGGTTTTTTGTCGGTTGCAGTGCCAAAAGAACCAATCAGATTGGTGGGAATAAAATCCAGCCAATCCGAAGCCAGAATGGTTTGTACGGATGAGTACGCCAGGGCCATCGAACGTGGCATCGTACATATCAACAGCGTGGGACAGGTTTAAGCTTGCTATTTGTATACCCCGTGATTTCAACAAAATAGACATACTCCTATTTTATATGCAATATTATATTGTAATTGTATAGGCAATACATAAATCAAGTATACAAATTGAGATCGGATGCAGGCCGAAATCATTTTGTCTGAAGCGACATACAAAAACAAGGTCTTAAATGCAGACGCCACGATCACGAACGACCACCGATCAGAGTGTTGGTCGCTTGGATCATAGTTTGGATCCAAAAATGCGACGATCAAAATTTCTTGGATGGTTGAGAGGCCGCCCGCCTTGGACGTACTACGGCAGCGGTGTCTACGGCGAGGCAGCGGCGGGAATGCGGTGGCATGTTGCGAGGGTCCTGATGGGTTTAGAACGTCCTCATGCGTCTTCGGCGGAACAGTTGTGCGTTGGCGGGCGGCCGACCAGGGAAGCAAAATACCATCTCTATGGTGCTTGCCGCGAGCCATGTCCCCATTGACTAAATCCGCGTGCACGACAAAGATTGGGCAACTTGGACAATTGACTTGAGGACGATTCAAATCACATACGAATTCCAGCGGCACCCAAAGTTGCCTTTGACAGCGCATCCAAGGCGAATCCGCCCGCCACAAAGCCCGTGCAATTTCGAACATGAAAGATTCGGAGGTGGATTCCCCTAATCGAGTAGTTTTTAAAGCTTGGTGCAACAACCGACCTGGCACTGGTTGTGTCGTGAGTCCTCCCTCTGAGTCGTGGGAACGAGCAAACCTCCACAATCAAACTCTTGGCGTCGCTCCGTGTCGAGTCAGTCTCAAAGCCTTCGTGTGTCACATAACCAATGTATTCAACCAGATACTTTTTAAGGTAATTCATCCCACCGACGAAACGACACCTTGCGCGAGCTTTCGAATTCCCGCGTCGCTGCGATGGCTTCTTTGGCATGTCCGTACGCCACGTCCAACTCGTCCACCATTCAAATCTACAATCAAAACACCTCAAGCTTTGAGGTCGTGGACCGCACCTGCACGGTGCTCGCACCTTCCACGCCGTTTCAAGCTGTCGGGGACGTCTCTGGCTTTCCCGGCACAACACTCAACTACACCAACCGCCTGGACCTTGTGGACCTCACACAGGCCCACTTTCCATCCACGCTCATGGATCTGTACGATGTTCCTCTCTCGTGCCTTTTCACACTCCATTGTACTAGCACATTCGACAACGTTGGCCTCTCGACAACTATATGGTGGACCAATCTGACCCCCACCCTATCGACACTCGCATCGTTGTACGTTCCAGATACCCTCTCGACCATTGACTTGGGTGACAGGCAGTTGAAGGACTTGGTCGTTGACGCCCTGCCCGTCACAGATCCAAATCGCCCCACCAGTGTCAGGTTGACCAATGTCACGGTGGTCAACCTCACGTCGCTTGGCAACATGCGGCCCCATCATCTGTACAAGCTACTTGTGGTCTGTCTCATGTGAAATGATATATGGCGGTGATTGTAGGATCCTCGATTCGATGCCGTCGCCGTTGCATCTCGATCGCGTCGACTTCTCCAGCCTCGCCTCGTTGTATACGCAATCCAACGGCGTCTGTCACTCTGAGTGGTCTGTAGGTCCATCGCCAACACCGACGCCGTGACCCTCTCAAACGTCCACCTGGCAACCCTCTCGTCGTTGTACGTACGACGGCATGATGTACGATCGAACGACCGGTCGTGTCTAGGGTCTTGGCCAATGTCTCGATGCAGGCGATGGACGCCGTCGACCTCGGCCGTGTCGAACGCATGTACGACGTAACCGATTGTACGCGCTCATGCTTGCACATTAGCACGCTCTCGAACGTTCGCATTACCAACTGGGTCCTGGACGACCGTACGTTCGATCGCCTTGATGGCCTCGTCACTCATGCCACCGCCGACGCGTCATCACTCCAACCCCCGACGGGGTGGATACTCCCCCCTCGTGCCAACGGCAATGACTCGTCTGTCACGATGACATGCGACGCCACCGCCTGCACCGCTCGGCATGGAACACTGCGAAGGCTCTTGGAGATGACCAACTGGGTCGTTTGTGTCATGCCATCAGTCGCCGCCGCTACCACTTCGAGCCACGGTATCAAACACGGCACTCGATCTTTTGAATCGGAGTGTATAGACAAGACATTGTCCACGGCCGTCATTGTCGGCGTGTCCATGGCCTCGACGGTTGTTTTGGCCATCACAGCGTTCTTGCTCTGGCGGTGGTGTCGACGCCGTCGTGGTGCGGGCTCCTTTCCTTACGAACGCACGACCTCGCCCCTCCCGCCTACGCTTGACAGCGAAGAGACGATTGATTTGCATGTCCTGGCGCCCGTGCGCATCGACGCCGCGGCGGTCACGCTTTTCAAACGCGTGGGCACAGGCATGTTTGCCGACGTTTGGCTTGGGGCGTACGCGGGGGACGCAGTCGCTGTGAAAACACTGCGCGCCAACCAACTCACGGTGCCCCACCTCACGTCATTTGTCGAGGAGATCCACCGACAGAGCCAATGCCACTCCCCGTTTGTCGTCGCAGTCGTTGGCGCATGCTGGTCCCGGCCAGCCGATCTCAAATGCGTGCTCGAGCTCATGGGCGGGGGCGACCTGGGTGACTATTTAGCGTCCAAGCCCAAGCTCTTGTGGAGTGACAAGTTGACGCATCTTCACCACATCGTCCACGCATTGGTTTACCTCCATGGTCGTGGCATCATACATGGCGATGTCAAGTCGCGCAACGTGTTGCTGGATGCGACCAAGGGCACGAAATTGGCGGATTTTGGCACGTGGACCCATGTTGATGTCCTCGATTTGATTGCTGTCGGCGGCGTTGGCGGCACCGTTCGATGGATCGCACCCGAAGTCCTCCAAGGCAAGTCAGTGTTGACCACAGCCGCCGATATGTACTCGTTTGGTACGACATTTGTCCATGTTGGAGTACGACTCGATTGTGTGGTAGGCGTCGTGGTCTCGGAATTCGATTCGCACAAGGTCCCATATTACGATGCCACACACCCAACAACCGGCGCCCTCTTGTCGGATGTCGTCGTGTCTACGCAGGTCGCCAACGGCTCGCTCCGTCCGACGCTCTCGACCGACATGCCAAGCTGGCTGCGGCAACTGGCGGTAGCTTGTCTCGCCCACCACCCCAACGACCGACCGACAGCTCATCACGTGGCCCATGTCCTGGACACACATGTGTTGCAAGACTTGTCGGCGACCGAGTTGCATGCGATCGAGCATTGACGACGTACGTGGTCATTTCGAGTGGGAATGTGTATGCAGAAGTCGTTTCCACTGTGATTGTGTTGTTGTTGCCATCGTCTTTCGTTGGCACATGTCATTCATCGTATATTGCACCTGTGACTTTACCTTTGTTCTTTCCAGCGTGGACGCGGTCATTTCAAGAGGTGCAAGTATGCAGATATCGTTTCCACGGTTGTTGTTGCCATTCACATTTGCTGGCACGGCAGCACGGCATTGAAAGCGAGGACGTGGGGAGAATATATCATCGCACAGTGGTGCGGTAGTCAGTCAAACCCACTTGGCGTTGCCTGTGTGACATTATTCCGAGTACTTTGACCTGAGAACAGGAGAAACACTCGCGCATGCGATGCAAAGTTGAAGCGTGCATGGCCCATTGTTCGAAATCCAAGTCCCGGCATCGTCAGTTCTCCTGCCGCTTTCTCGGACGAGATTGAAACAGGCGTGCGTACCGTTCCTGCCTGATTCTGACCAAAAGCCACATTTGTCATGCTATCGATGCCGTCAACGCATCGTGGCAGCACATCCGACGAGAAACCCCGGAGATTTCGTCGTTCGGTGATTGCCCGCTCCACGAGCTGCATGTATTCTGCCCCTCGATGGCTCGGTGGTTGGCCTCTTCATTCTTCACTTCACCATCGACGCTATGGTATGCACCACCGCCGTCCTTTTTGCGGCACTCGCGGCAGTCACGGCTGCGCCGTCCCCGGCCTGTGTCCAAGTGTCGACGGCAAACTCCAACTGGATTGGCGTCACGATCGACTCGAATGGGGACGTCGGCGCTCTGGTTGACCCAGAATCGAGCGCATTTCCGACCCAAGAAGCGTGTGACGTGTTTGATTTTACGTCGTCGTCGATCGTTGCAACATGTGGCTGTTCGATGCTATCAACTAAGGGCTATACCGGATATGACCAAGCCAATGACTTTTGGTGCAATACTGGCGCGTGGGCTCTCGGGGTCACGTCCAACGGTGGGAGCTGCGTACCAACCACACCAGTTGCCACATCCATACCCACAACAATCTCTTCTCCCGTGGCAACCCCAGTTGCGACGCCTGCACCAACGCATGAGAATGCCCCTTCCGCCACCCCTGACATCACACCGTCTCCAACGCCTGCAGCTACGCCTGCACCAACGCCAGAAGAAACACCTTCAACCACCCCAGAAAGCACACCAGCGCCAACCCCAGTTGCGACGCCTGTACCAACGCCTGAGGATACCCCTTCCGCCACCCCTGACAGCACACCGTCTC
>VJMH01005374.1:0-13944 GCA_009835185.1 Aphanomyces stellatus | reverse complement strand
ACATTCTCTCGCATCTCAGTCATCCTAGAAGTCGCATGACCTGGTATTCATTTTCCAATTTCCCTCTTCAAAGCACCACCATGACCGCCACCCCCATTGCGTTGCCTCAGAAACCCACCGAGACCATCGACATGCTCTACGCCAAGTGGAACGGCGCGTACGCAGAAACGTTCACCAACACGGCCAACAACCTCGTGACCATCCAAGCTGCGACGGAACTCCACCGCCACATGCAGCTGACCACGGCCACGTCTGTCTTGGAAGTCGCGGCGGGCGGCGGCATCGGATCGCAAGACATTCTGCGCTACCTCGAGCCATCCTCCGTCAAGCGCTTTAACATCACGGATTTCAGTCCAGCCATGGTCGAGTTGGCCAAACAACGCATTCAACCTGCGGCATACGACTTTGCCGTCGACATTGCCGTGGCCAACGGTACATACTTGCAAGTGTTCAACATTCACACGTTTCCATCTAGGCCAAGACCTTGTCGATGTCGAAGACTTGTCTGTGGACCGCTACATTGCCAGCTTTGTGCTCCAAATGACGCCAGACCCGGCCGCGATGCTTCGCGAAAGCTATCGCGTGTTGGCCGACGGTGGCCTCGCTGGGTTTGTCATTTGGGGCCGCCCTGAGCAAAGCGGATGGTTCTCCATCACGCATAGCATCGACCCCGATGCCGTGCGCAACTACAACAACTTTTACCTCGGCCAAGACATTCCTGCGCTCCGGCAATTGATGCTCGAAACGATCGGATTCAAATCCGTCGTCGTGTGGACCTCCATGTGCGTGACCGAGACGACGAGTGCCGCGGCGCATGCCGACCGGGTCACGCGGTCGCATCCGATGGAGGACAAGGCGCTCGAAGCGGTGCGCCGTGAGCGCCTCGTGCAAGCGTCGCAAGCGTGGCTGGATGCTGGCAAGCCCATCGGACTCGAAACGTACCTCATCATCGCGACAAAGTAGATAGCTTGACATGCAAACGAGGATGTTTGATTTCATTTCGTGTTGGTATTTGCAGATTTGGATGCAATGTTGCAGTTTTAGAATTGAATCCGAGAGATGATCTTTCCTTGGCAGCACGCATTAAGGTTCACGTCGCTTAAAGAAAATGCATGATAAATTGCCGATTCGAGTCGTGGATTGAGGTAACACTTCTCCGTGGATATCGAATGCGTCAAGCAAGAATGGACTTGTCTGAGCAATATTACTAATCGCGATGGAGCAGGCAGACCTACTAATGCGTAGCCCAATGGCCTGTTCAATCCTTGGCTCGATTGCAATACAGTATGTTCATTCGCAACACATGGATGATATGCATGGTTGAATCTGTCGACTCTGTGCGATGGCCAACGAGCCCGATTCAGTCATTGCTACAAACGGGTAGAGTTGCACCGCCGATGCTTGCAAATCAACGGCGTGTTTAATGCCCACGTCTTCGCCGTTACTCTCAAAGTGAACCTCACCCGTGTCCGAGATGCGGGCAGTCACAATAGCGCCATCTTCACAAGTGCAGTGGATAATACTAGTAGGGGCAGCTCATCGGGGGAAAACATCGTGTCTGCGCAAAAGCCATCGCACATCCCTTCGCCGTACTTGATACGAACTTGAAAGCTTGAGACGGGGGTATTGCCTAGCTCAGAAACCCACGTCTCACTCGTTCCACGCTATGTGACTGTCGTGAGAGTCCAATGGAGTGTGAGCATGTGCTTGGGTCCCACGCGAGTTCCACCGCCGCGTTCAAATGGAGGTAGCGCAACGACGCGCGGAGCTCACAAGCCTCAAATTTGTTGAGTCCGTCAAACAAAAGAGTTCCCGAGCGTAAAAACGAGAGGACGCGGTCAAACGTGCCTGCGTGGAGATCCAAAAAGTAGGCGTCGGCCGTGTCAGGCGTCCAAAGGCTTGAGCCCAACAGCGCATCAAAGTAACTCCCATCCACGCACAATAAAGTTTCCTTGGATGCCTTGAATAGCACGCCACCAACGTCCAGGTCACGAAGTGGGGCACATTCCGTGCAATGTCTTGCTGCACAGCCGGTTTGATTGTTCGTCCTTTGGTGCCCGATCGAGTGGCGGCGCGGCTTGCACGGCTCAACGACGGCCCTGTTCGTGAAGCCATGGAACGAGGTGAATTATGTTGTAGTCCCCGTCGAATCTGTCAGTTTCGATTGCGACAGTGAGATACCTCGTTGTTCGAAACATGTTCGGTATTTTCCACAGAATTTTACCCCAACTTTCGTGTCAATTTGTGGACTGGCAGACTAAGGACGGCCAGTTTTGGAAGCCGTAACGGCGTTTCGAACAAAGTAGACGCGACCACAAGAAGCCACCTTTAAAGAACGATTCGATCGAACAGCCGATCTCGTCGATATTTTATGATGAATCTCTGCCAGCGACTTTACATTCAACGGGTAATAATACCTACAGTTTATTCGGTTTGGCGCGGGAGGATCTCAAACGAGTCTTGGGCTGTGTTGGGGTCGTCGTTGCTTAGCCATACGATTTGCATCTTGTCCTTGGTCGCAATCACGCGCGAGGCACCAAACGTGTCGGAGATGGTCTTGCGTGACCAGGCAGGGGGATTGGCAATGCGAGAGCCACCGTGGCCGCGGCCACCAGCGCCCGTCGTCACATAGACCACACCTTTCTCCTTGTTGATTTTGTTCTTCACGATCGCGTCTGTGCGTTCGTAGCCGTGGCAGTGGCCAGAGAAGACCACTTGGACGCCATAGCGAACATAGAGGTCCTCGAACTTGGCCTGTTGGCCGCAGTGCGGTTCGCTAAAGGCCAAGCCTGAGTGGTACTTGCCTTTCCAGCAAGCGGCGGGGTCGTCAATCTCGAAGATTGCCTTGGAGCATTGGCACTGATGGTCGGTGTACGTGTTGTAGTAGCCGTTGTGCTTGTACACGACAACATATGGCGTGGTGGCCCGATCCACGGCTTTCAAATCAGCTTCAAACCATTCGAGCTGGCGCTGGCGCTCGGTGACCCACTTGGCCGAACCAATGGTGCGCAAGCCGAGCAAGTCACTCCCAAAGTCGTAGTTTTGGAGGCCAGCATAGTCGTCCAAAAAGACTGCATGCACGAGCCCAATGTCAAACGAATAGTACGTGCGCAAGTTGGCTCGGGCGTCGGCAGTGATGGGTGTGACCACGCGGTTGAGGTAGCCGTTGTACTTTTCAATCGAATGACCAATGCTCGGGATCACGACTTCGTGGTTGCCGTTGATGCCAAGCACGGGCACGTTCGAGAAGACGGGCTGCTGGGCGTCGAACCACTGGTCCCATTTCTTGTGGTTCCCGTTAGCATACGCCCAATCTCCGACCACGATGATGGCCTGTGTCGATTGGTTCTTGTACGCCAACGCCAACGCTTCGTACGTTGTTGGTGTCATGTCAGTGTCCCCCACGACACCCAAGATCGTCATGTCGTTGCGGCTGCCCACGGCGGCAGGGGTCGTAAACGAAGCGCGGAAGCCAGCGTCGCCATCGTCGATCGAATAGGCGTAGGCTGTGTTGGGCGCGAGGTTGCACAGATACGCCACGTGCAGCGGTGGAGACGTATACGTCTTGTGTGGCGACTGGTAGATGTGGCTGGCGCTCTGTGCTGTTTGGAGCGCTACGTCGTCGCTGGGGTTGGTGCCGTCGCCCGCGAAGAGCGAGACGGTGACTGGGTCCGCGTCGTCAGACGAGAACGCGACCGAGATGCCGTTGGGGCAGTCCAACACGGCGTTGGTCAAGCCCAAGTGAACTTGGGAGATGGAGCGCGCCGAGGCAAGCGATGCGAGGACAAACATAGGGATGACACGAACCATGGTGTTTGGGAGAGTGTGATGCGACCACTTGGCCGATTCGGGAATGGGTGCTGGAGAAGTGTTGTGCTCGAGCTGTGTGGGTCGAGCGATTCGCAACGGCAAGCGTCCTATACGGGATTGCGAAACATCCACCACGTGGATGTCCAAGCCGGAGTGGTTTGGATACTTCAAGGTACTCGCGATGCGCAATATATTTTGACTATATTCACTACTACATCGAATATGATTGAGCTTGGATTGAATGTTTATCCAAACAAACCACAAGGTCTTCGATGGAAAACTATGCAATATATCCTGCAACATACTTCTAACATCTTGGGGTTTGATTATCCCTTGAGGTGAATCTCGCATTGGGCACAAACATTGGCCAGCTTCATTGGCTTTGTGTCATCAGCCTCTAATTGACAAATGAGGCCAGCTCGTCGGTGCTGCATGACGTATCTCCATGCAACACAAATACGAGTATGGCTAACCACGTCCTTGTGGAAATGTAGTGGGAAATCACTTGGGCTCAAAGTGAGGTCGCTCCAATAACTGAGGTGGGTTTAGCGAAACCCCTGGATAGGACACAGTAAAGCTCAAAATAACTAACCAGGCATTTTCATCTCTGGTGGCGATACACTTTTTGACGGTGGTAAGTTATTTTGAAATATTTCCGGATAATATACCGTATTAATTTAATGAATTAAATAGAAAAACTATTAAACTTAGCAGTTATAGAGGAGCATAAAAACTATTTAATTATGAAATGGTGAGCACATTTTTGATCCAGAGTGGAACTATTGGTGAGTTATTGTGAGTTTTGGGGTCACTGGTGAGTACTCGGAGTACTTTTGAGTGGTTAGTTATTCTGAGCTTTACGGTACACATTTGAAGTGTTTTGATGAAAATGAAGTCGCGATGGTGTGACTCATCTCCAAGCCCCAAAACATCAAGCACACGATATTTTTACACCAAGTGTGTTTCTTTCAACTATCTCTGCCTAACTCCCACAAATAGGAACCCACCACTTCAGTGTGAGGACGGTGGTATTCAAGGCTCAAGCACTTCAGATGTGTTTGCTATCCCAGGAGTTTGCTCAGTGAGAGAGTACAGTAACCCACCCCAGTAAGGGTGTCACCCACCCACACTCGGGGAATTTCTCCTCCAATTTGGCTCATTTTATCCCCAAATTCGAGCATTCCAGTGCCAGTCGGTCGTTCGAGCGTTTGATACATTCAACGAGATATTTGAACCCAAGCACCACGTGATATTTGGAGTGCATTGCCTCGAATGTGGTTGCTTATGAATGCAACAAATTTCACGCAATCGGCAGCGAGAGCTGGCAGGGTCGACGTGTGCGAGGATTACACTGTATCCCCCCCAATGCCCACAAACAGTTGCAAAATATCATCAACATTTGGGTGCGTTATAAACACAACACTGAGTCGATTAACCTTGCTTTTTACTTCGAAGTACTACGGTAGTAGTTTTGCACTTCGAGGCTGTTTCTCGCACACATATCTTGAACTCCCCCAACTCCTTCCACGAGACATCTTAGGGGCGATATCGATCACGGAGCGTACCTGGTACTGCCCGCCCTCCACTGACAAGTTCAATGTCCTCGTCGCCGATGCTGAGCGACGATGCCTATATACGTGTTGTCGTAAATGGCATTCTCCAATGTCGACCGATTGTTCATTTGAAATTGTCAATCCACGGGACTCGCAAAATAACGGCGTCTGTTGCTTGCATGAGCGACATTGGTGATTTCCCGAAGGAACGTCAGCCACACGAGCATGGTTTGGGCAAGTAAACTGACAAGTGAGAGTACAGGGAGGGCTCGATCATAACCTTGTGTGGCGGCACAAAATCGGCGCGAGGGCTCAAGACCTTGGCTCCCATGTGATTGTCCACATCACGCGCACCGCACGACCCGAGATTCGCTCGGCTTGGGTGTCGAACCCACCCGAATGTTTTCGAATCTCATTTTGGACCATCCGTTTTCGGCGATCTGATGTGATGGATTCTCCACAGGCAACCCAAGCAGAAATGGCGGGGATTCACTATGGTATACAAATACTCAGTTTGAAGCATTGAACTTGCCTTTTGTATGGGTTCATCTTGGATTCAACTGTCGTACTCCAGAAACATTCAATATTTGGACCGTTTGTTGTTGCCAATACTGCCTCTGTCCGAGAATAAATGGGCGTTTTGGGAAAATGTCAGTTTTTTATTGAAAAAGTTCGAATTTCGGAAATCAAAGAATACCCTGCTTGTGGGGTGAATGAAACAATTGCTTTTACTTCAAATAACATACTAGTATTTAGAATTGAAGGCAAAATTACATTTCATTACAAATGCATATAAAGTAGGCTGAGCATTGCATATCCGGAAATTCCCGGATAATACCCGGCATGTGTGTGTGGTATTTGTAGAATTCATTTGACTTTTGTATAAATTCAACCGGAAATTTCGGATATAAATGTGCCGATTCTTTCTCGGAAATGATATTTGTCCAAAACGCCCATTTATTCTCGGATAGAGGTAGTCCTTTGCCCGAGTATGTTGTGGGCACCTCGGTCGTCGTGACTCACATCATCTGCTCATGCAACCAGCAACAAGATCAGGAGCCTCTTGCATCTATCCACTTTGCTTTTTGCCATCAGCCCTCGCATTGACCGACGTCATGGTCAAGGTTATCACTCTCTTCCTCGCATCCACGGCCGTCGTCGCGGCGCAATCCGTCTCCCAAGTGCACTTGGCCTTGACCAACCGCGCGCTCGACTGCGCCCACGGTGTCTCGGTTAACTTTGCCAGCGAGTCGGCCGAGCCATTCACGATCGACTTTGCCGGCGGCGACCAAGAGGCCTCTGTCACGACCACGAGTTCCAATTACACCGTCTCGAATTCGGGCAAGACGTACGAGTCGCCCAACTTGCACACAGCCAACCTGTGCGACCTGGCGCCCTCGACCGAATACAGCTACTCGATCAACGGCGGCGACGCGTTCTCGTTTGTGTCACCGCCTGGCGCGAGCGAGGACCCAACTGTGATTGGGTTGGTGGGGGATGCCGACTTGGACGCTGGCGCGTTTGACCAGCTCTTGACGCCCGTCCAAGGCTACACGACGCAAGCGATCGTCATTGTTGGCGACTATTCGTACGCGAACGGGAACCACAAGATCTGGGACGAGTGGTACAACCTCCAACAGCCCATCTTTTCGAAGATCCCGAGCATTGGCATCAACGGCAACCACGAAATCATCCAGTCGAGCAAAGACTGGGCGCAAGAAAACTACGTGGGCTACATCAACCGCGCGGCCACGCCCATCACCGAGGACAACGCGGCCAAGCTGCGCACGTACTACTCGGTCAACATTGGCTTGGTGCACGTCGCGCTGGTCGACGATTACGTGGGCGTGACGGCTGGCGTTGGCTCGGACACGTGGCTGGCTGAGCGTGAGCTTCAACTCGAGTGGCTGCAAACCGACTTGGCCCAAGTGAACCGCGACGAAACACCGTATGTCGTCGTGCTCAAGCACAACCCGTACTACAACACGTACCAAGACCATCGATGCCAATGCAGCCAAGATATATTTGCCATCGATGACCCCGAGGCATGCTGGAGTGGCAACTACGTCCAGGCCACCGCCAAAAGCGAGCCTCAATGTGGCCTCCAAGCCAAGTTGGAAGACGTGTACGCCCAGTTCAAGGTTGACGTTGTCTTTTCAGGCCATGTCCATGGCTACGAACGCTCCGACTATGTCTACAAGAACCAAATCGACCGAGAGAATGGGTCGGTGTACATTACGACCGGCGCCGGCGGCCGCGGCCATGCTGGCGCACGCATTGAAAACGTACCCGAGTGGAACTTGTTTGCCGAACCGGCTAAATTTGGCGCCACGCGACTCATCGCGACGCGTGAAAAGATGCAAGTGTTGTGGTACACCAACGACAACTTGGACGAACCGACCGACAGCGTCGATGTGTACATGCGCGAATAAGCCAGAGATTGTGTATCGAGAGAACAGTTGTTGAAAGTAAATATTGTATATTGGAGACTGCGTTGGTCGATGTTCCCAGCGTACTACACCTTTTGAAGGACAACGCAAGCGGGTCCGTAGTCAGATTTTCTATTGAATACTCGGGAGAATTAGCAATTTCGCTTCATGCTTGGCAAAGTCAATTCGAATGGAGCAGTAACTTCTGGGCCTTGCAACTCGAAACCTAGAAGCACAAGCCCAAGTGGACTCGGGCGATGGATTGGGCGGACACGGCGACGAGTAGAGTAACGAGGAGCGAGGTAGCGAATACTAGTACCATTCTGCGGGTAAGTTGGTGTCGTGTGTGACTTGGTAAATCGGGAAATGAGTTGGAGTGTTTTATGGGGGGCAAGCAACCATGCGTGTGGATCTTGATGTCATGGTATGGACCATATCTTTGCCTTCACTATATTTGTGTTGATGTATGAATATACTCCAGAGCTTGGGTTTGTCGTGGATTTATTCTGTCACGACTGCACGCGAGCAGCTGATAGGCCTCACATCATGAACAAGGACCCATCTCCAAAAGGGATCTGTATTGCGTGTGACTGTATTCAATGTCATGTCAAATGGGATTCGAATAGGTAGTACTCAATTTGTCTTTAGAAACAAGGGTATTATGAATGAAAATCAATCCTTTGGCAACAGACGTATATCATCATAGATGCGGACAATTGACTCAGACACCCGGAGATGTGGAGGTTGAATTGTATGAATTGCTTGTGCATGTCGAAAAGAAATTAACCATGCCCAATATTCGAGTGCATTTGGGGCTGACAGTGGTCGTCAACCTCTTTTGTGATCGAAGTATTTCGTAACCTTAGAACCCCTTGTCGGCACAATGGAAATGCTGAAAAACAAAGGATTTCGAGGTATGGAATGTGGTTGTGCTGTCGATTGTTGTTTCGACGTTGTTCAATAATCAAGACGACGACATGGATAATGATTGCTTCCAGGAGGTATCCTGAGAAGACTACTGAACTTTCAAAACGTCCAAACTGTCTCGTTGCATATTCTAGATCAACCCTCAATTTGCACAAGGGGCATCGAGTGAGGAGTGCGAAGAGGAGAACCGCCACGACTCAACGACAAGTCGGTTCAGGCTCATCATACTTCTAGGAGAATCGATTTATATGTACCGTAGCATTGCTTCGACACCCTGTTACAGCATAGAAGTGGTTATCAACAAAATCGCCTCGACGCCCCCCATCACCCTTTCGTGTACTTCGTAATAATCGAGGTTCTATTCTTTCTCATGATGATAGACGACACGAATTGTACAGCTCCTCTTGCCACCTTCGAACAGATAACAGATGACAAATCACGTTGGATTTGAATAGTTTGTTGAAACAATAAAGTTTAAATCAGTTTGGACAAGGGATCCAAAGGTAAGAGGAGCTCCCATGCAGGCGCGTCACAATAACACCACATCAATATGGCAGAAGCAAATAGACGGTTCATACCATGACATTCAACTCGATAAGAGATTCACACGCATGGTTGCTTGCCCCGCCACCACGTACTCGTACTCGATGGGGGCCTTTTCAAGCTCGTTCGTGTCGCCCCCCGGCGCGAGCGCCAACCCGACTGTGCTGGGCGTTGTCGGCGACGCCGATTTGGAGTCGGGTGCGTTCGAGCAGTTCCTCGGCCCCGTCCAAAACGGTTTGGCTACCCAAGCCATAGTCATTGTCGGCGACTGTTCGTACGCCAATGGCAATCACCAGATCTGGGACCAATGGTTCAACCTCCAACAGCCCATCTTCTCCAAGATCCCCAACGTCGGCATCAACGGCAACCACGAAGTCATCCGATCGAGTCGTGGCTTCTGCACTGAAAACTGCGTGGGCTACCTCCGCCGCGCCGCCACGCCCATTTCCAAAGCCAGCGCCGACGCATTACGCACGTACTACTCGATCAACGTCGGGTTGGTGCACTTGGTCTTTCAGGACGACTACATGGGCAGCAGCGAGGCCATTGGCTCGGATGCGTGGCTAAACGAGGGCGAGACGATGCTCAGCTGGTTCAAACAGGACCTGAGCCGCGTGAACCGCCAAGTGACGCCGTATGTCGTCGTCGTCAAACACAACCCGTAGTACAACACGTTCGAAGACCACCAGTGCCAGTGCTCCGATGCGATCTACGAGATCCAAGACAAGGACTGGTGCTGGCAAGGCCACTACGCCCACGGCAAGCCCGCGCGCAACCCGCAATGCCCTTCAAGCCAAACTCGAGGATGTTTACGCCCAGTTCAAGGTCGACGTCGTCTTCTCGGGCCAGGTCCATGCCTACGTACGCTCCGACAATGTCTTTCAAAAGAGAGTCGACAGAGACAACGGGTCGGTGTACATCACGACAGGCGCCGGTGGCCGCGGTCGAGTACGTCCCCGATTGGAATTTGTATCCCGAAGGAGATAAGTTTGGCGCCTCGCGCATCGTTGCGACCCGCGAGAAGATGCAAGTGTTGTGGTTCTCCCAACGGCAACTTGGATGTGGCTGCTGACAGCGTCGACCTTCGTCCGCGTCAGTACTTACAGTCTAGTGTGGCAATGATGCACGGCAGTGCAATGAAGTAGTTTGCTATGTTGTTGTATGCGTCTGTTTTACAAGGCATTTATGTTACCTTGTTGATGTTCGCTGATTTGACTGCCTAACGCTTTTCCCCCAAATCGTTTCGTCGATGTCCCATCTGAATGGGATGCCTGAATGGGATGAAACATTGCGCGCAACCAAAAGCCATTGGCAAAGCGAAATTGCGTTGGCTAGGTTCTCATGTCACCTACCCAATCCATTCGCGTGCATTATGTCCAAAGCCCCAGCGAACATGTCACTTTCGAACCCATGATAACGTTACACCAGGTCTGTGATGCCTACCAATCCCCATACGGGGCGACACAGCCAGTCTTGCCCTTGGCCACACCAGTCTGTACAAGTCCGCGATACTATTCTCTTTTGATAATAGAGAAATCCCAGCCGTTTCTTCATAACCTTTTTCATGAGCATGGAATGCCCGCACCAACTACTCTGCAATCAACTCTGTTGACAAATCTCGGCAATATATTTGACACGGTGACACCATTCATGGTGGCACACAGGAGTTTCACCGTATTGTCATTCAAATTGGTGCATGAATAATCCAGACTTTTAATAGTGCAGCTCCAGTATCACCCCTTGCTTCCTCTGTGGATTGAATTTGATTCACAAAACAATGCAAGTGCGTGCTGTTGCGGCCACAAGTTGACCTACGTAGTCACGAGTGCGGGCAACTTGAACTAGCTGACTATCATCTCATGTGTTGGTATGTCGATCCATTTGCCAGCAGAAATATACACCCAGGAGGCCACAGGCGATCGCTGTCGACAAGTGTTGGATCCGTCCTGTGGCATGCACATGGAGAAAACTAATATATACCCTTTGTTCTAGGCTGAGCTATTCATGATGATGTACAATCAATGGCAAACTATATCTTGCTCGTGTGGCCAATGGCTGACTCTCATGTATGTTCAAATCAGACGGAAGCTCCATGTGAAAGACCCGCCAAAGCTTGACATCAAGACCATGGGTAGTTTCGCCCCACCCCAACGTCAAAATGCCATTCAAGACTGCCGATACACGATCCATGTAGTAGACATCATTGTAGAACCAATCCGACGTCACAAAGAGGTACCGCGCACCAGCGTAGACAAGAAAGTGACCATCCATGTTAGTTCGTTGGCTGCCAAAATTGTTTTGTACATGGATCTTCCGATACTGTCAAGGAGGACACGGTGCCAGAAAAGGCCAACTGCAGCGTGGCCGTGGACTAGAGGGCGATGGCGGTGAGGTTCCGCACAAACAAGAGGACGACCGATCCACACGGTGGCCCCAGTTGAAAGATATTCCATCCTTCCATCGAGCCATGGCTGACCATGATGTAAAGGAGCATCACGGAGGCAATGACTATCATGGCCACAGTTACGAACGCGACCGTGTTTCGAAGGTAGACTGCCATCATTGTTGGCGCATCATCAACGTTCACTTCAAGTTGCATGAAGTTGAGATACCCCGTCAAGACAACCACATTTCCTGTATCACCAGCTAGTGCCACGGCCTCCCGCGCTCCCAGGGCACAATCCAAAATAAAATTCCATGTAAAATAGGTAAACTCGACTTCGAATGGCTCGAGGATGTGGATGCGAAAGAGGTCAAGGGGGGAGCTTGCGTTCACGTGACCAAATTGAAGAAATTCAACATTCAGTGCACGAATGGCTGCTCTGGCTTGTTGCACCACGGGGTCAATATCAACCAAGTGAGATGCCACGTACGTTGCAACAAAATCGACAGTTTCGGATAAAGTCGTTGTGCAAATGTCGACGTAGCTGGGGTTTTGTGCACAAATTTGCGCAATCTCGTGGGGCGTTCCTTGGCTCATGTTGACCAAGACGACAAACCCGATCATGGTGTCGATCGAGACGCCGACAATGGCTAGCCGAAGCGCCGAGCATTGCTTCTTCCAAGACATTAGACTTGCATGCCATTTGATATGGTGGCCCCTGCCGAACAGACAGACTTTAGGACAGAGGGGGCTGCCCCCAACTGTGAGAAAGTCGAGGTCGGTCCATGCTTTAGGGATTGGCAAGACGTTGTACACAGGAACGTTGATGCTTTTGTTGACAGTTTGGGTCGCGTTCCCTTGCGACAGTACACTACGTACAATTCCCAAAATCATTCGCATTGCAGTTTTGACTTGGACACGGCACATGATGCATGTCCACGGATCCAAACGGCCCGACCACATTGGTCATGATGGCAAAACTGTTTGCCAACGGAACACACATGGTGCCATTTTGGATTAATGCAGGTTGTATGGTCGCGTTGCCAAAGGCAAAGTGGGCACTTGATCGGACTAAACTCAACCCGGCCATGCCCGTGGTACGACTGCGACAAAGTCGTTTCAGTACGTTTTATACGTGGTTTGTTGGCTTAGCCGATAGCTTTATTCTGATACTGCAGCGGAAATGGATAAGCCGTGCCAAAGGCATTCCACACAGAATAGTGGTTGACCAAGCCAATTTGTTTCAAGTTTTGCCACTGCGTTTCAAAGCACTCAATGGACTGCCACAGAGCCACTTCATGGGCCACAGACAACTTAGCGAATGTTGACACTCTTCCCAACCACGTTTGGCCCGACCCAGTCGCAATTCGTTGGCGATGGCAGTCTCAAACGATGGTCCCCAACAAGGCAAAGTTAATGCTTCGCAAGATAGCCTCGAGAAAAACGGCGCCTTTGGTCACCATGTGTTGGCATCGCAGGGACCTCGCGGCGCTGTTGGCGAGTTCCCATTCTTGCTTGAAATCCACGAAACAATATTGTGTGAATATCCACGGCGCAGCACAGTCATCCGTGTTTCAACTCGGAGGCCCTGAATCGTCGCCTCGATGGCATTCAATTCAGAATATTGCATCAGCGCGCCAAAATTTGCCGCTGGTTGGAGGATTGCAGGCGACGCGGCAAACCAACTGTATTGGCTGATCGAATCCACATTCAAATTGTCGTGACTCCCTTGTTGACGCCAAGAAGGAGCTGCTCGTTGAGCCAGTTCGCAACGAATGCAAGGGCGCCTGTGGTGTTGAACGTCGCCCAGAATAAATCATTGGCCAAATTCACTCGCGACACTACGAGATACAAGACACTGCCAACGATCGAGCCGAGCGCGTACATGATGCCGACAATGGGGACAAGTCGCGTCAACATTGCTTCCATGGTCGACGGGATGAGGGCATCTCCCTTTAGCTTACGGTCCTGCTCGCCCGTGTGTGTTTGTCTCGACGTGCAATACGCATAGCTTTTCGACGCGGCCGTGGCGTCGTGGTCTCGATATAGGGTCCTCAACTTGATGTCAAACGTGTACTAGTATTGATTACGTCCCCACCCGAGTGGAATCAGACCGGCCATGAGACAAGACTCTTTGTCCAGCGCCACTGCGTAGGGGTCTCGTGCGACGCGGGCAGTACATATCGGCCACACCAAGCAAGTGTCGCGCCAAAGGTGGACCATTTTTTCGTGTGGACGCGTTTGGTTTGGCTGAGGTTCCACCAACGACAACGATGACGATCGTGGTTGCCACCACGCT